>VMDO01002909.1:0-79240 GCA_007922755.1 Pedetes capensis | reverse complement strand
GTCCTCTCAATGTCTATTTTTCAGCACCATATACACAGGAGAGCAGTTCATAATATAGTGAACAGATTTTCATTAATAAATTGCTCTGGAAGTAAAACAAAACAGCAGCAAGAAGAAGACCCTGCCTCCAGATCCAGTCACCCTGTGAGGCCCTGGAGATGAGGGCTTTGGCACATGGATTAGGGGCTCAGTTCAGCCCCTGACAGTTGGTATCTGTTGCTTGTAGCGGAGGAGCCCCAGTCAATGCAGGTCACCAAGGGTTGGTAGTGACCATTTGCTCTTCTTCGAGACTGGTCAGTGCCGCTGTAGATGGTAAGAAAAACGTAGGTGTTGTGAAACTGAAGGTAGGCCCAGCACAGACTTCGGGCAAGTGGGAGGTCATGGGAGGTGGGTGACGTTCGTAAGACTTGTCGCTTGTGGACGCCGGGTGAGTTGGTAACCTGCAAAGGGCATCAGGTGACAAAAGGACAGAACCAGCAAGAGCACGGTCACAGGTGCAAGGCTGGTGAGGAGCTGCTGTACCCGGGGCCACAGCTCTGTCCTCCCCAAGCAGCCACACATCACTGACCCCTCAGGCCCAGATTAGGCCCTGTGGGCTCAGCCCCAGATATGCAGTTGCTCTGGCCATTGTGCTGGCCACAGCTGCAGCCAGCTGCCCCTGCTCCTGAGTCTCTGGTGAGGGGACAAAGGGCTCCCTCCTCTCCTCTAAGCTCCAGGCCTGCGAGAGCCCCTCCACTCCCGTGGGCTCTAAGGTCCTGAGGTCACCAGCTCCTAAACTTTGAGTGTTCCTGAGATTCCAAACTTCCAACCTCACTCTCTCCTTTCCCCTCCACCCCGCAAGGAATCTTTGCCTGGATAAACCTCAAAGAAACTGCCTGCAATAGAAAACCCAGGGACCATAGCTGGCCTGAGCAACTGCTGCATCTACAAGTCTCTCCATCCCCTTGGCCCTTCTCCATCCTTTCAGCCACCACCCATCACAGCAACTTCTCTACCTCTTCTCTGATCTTTCATTCTCCCTCTCTCTCCTTGCCTTCCTTAGACAAGCCTGATTTTCAATTACTCAGTGTGCTTTCTCTCTTGTCTGTGGACCCTCGCCCCAGGAGATTTTCCTTATCATTTGGTGCTGAAACCCGGGACCACTCTCTGACTGCCCCCCCTCACCCTGAATTTTCCCTATCATCATTGTAAATCATCATTGGTTTTGGCAAACCAAAAGCAAGTGTCAGCTGGGCACTCCTTGTTTCCAGGCCTCTGGCTGGAACCTTGACTCTGATCTTGCTATCAGAACACTCCACAATTAGTGCTACTTAAGCTATTAATGGGCTGGGATTTAGTTCAGTGGGTAGAGCGCTGTGCTGCAGTCTCTGAGGCCCCGAGTTCAATTCCCAGCACCGCAAAAATGGGAGAAGGGCCTGGCAATCCACTCCCAAGGCAATCCTGAAGCACTCAGCCATTGAAAACCC
This sequence comes from Pedetes capensis, assembly GCA_007922755.1. Classification (NCBI taxonomy): domain Eukaryota; kingdom Metazoa; phylum Chordata; class Mammalia; order Rodentia; family Pedetidae; genus Pedetes; species Pedetes capensis. The sequence continues at coordinate 77,774 of VMDO01002909.1, read as the reverse complement.
TATGAGGGTCACTATGAGTTGGATACCGACTCGACAGCACCTAACAACAACAACAACAAGCTATGAATGGCGGGCTGGGATTTAGCTCAATTGGTAGAGCACCTCTCTGCAGTCTCTGAGGTCCCAGGTTCGATTCCCAGCACCACAAAAATGGGAGAAGGACATGGCAACCCACTCTCAAGGCAATCCTGAAACAGCCATTGAAAACCTTGTGAGGGTCGCTATGAGTTGGACGTGATTGATGGCACCTAACAACAACAACAACAACAATAAGCTATTAATGATTAAAGCTGATAACCGGGTAGGTGGTAGAGAAGGGCAGGAACTTCGAGTATGCCACAGCCCAGGACTCACGTGTGCCCTTCTGGCCTCCTGTCCCCCACGTGAACTATTAGCTTGCTGCTTCTCTGTCCCGACGTTTTCTGCCCTGTCTTTTGGGTTGTGTGGTTTGCACGTTGGTCCGCAAGCCTCTCTGCTCTCAGCCGGGCTCGCACTTGAAGCCTGCCATCGCATCTAGGTGACGGCCTGCACAACAATAGGGTTCTGTTCAGAGAGTATTGAACTAAGGACCAGACCAGGAACTACGTCTCAAAGCCAAGTTGCGGCTTTAGATCATATTTGTAGGGTCCTTAGCAATATCGTAGAAAGATATGGTGAGCTTAAGAAAACTTCCTTGCCTTTGTGAACACGGGAGGGGCCATTTGTGGCCTGCTGGGCCACAAATTGAGCCTGCTCAATTGAGCCTGCTGGGAACATCAGCTAATGAGGAAATCATCAATCTGCAAATCCAGTAGATGGAGCTTCCTGGCAGGAGCCCCCGGCCATTTGTAAGGAAACGTTCATCATCTGAAGTTCAGAGCAGACTGGACAGTGAGCCAAGGACAAGCTGTGCTACTGCAAAGGAATTTCTTTCTTTCTTTTTTTTATTTATTTCTTATTTTTTGTTTTAAGACAGGGTCTCACTATGTTGCACAGGCTGCCACTGGCCTCGAACCTGTGATCCTCCTACCTCAGCCTCTCAATTTTCTGGGATTACAGGAGGGCGCTATATCCCCTACTCAAAGGAATTTCTTTTCTTTTCTTTTGTCTTTTCTCTCTTTCTCTCTCCTTCCTTCCTTCCTTCTTTCCTACCTTTCTCTTTTTCTTTCGTTCTTCCTTTCTTTCTCCTTCTTTCTTTCTTTCTTTCTTTCTTTCTTTCTTTCTTTCTCTCTCTCTTTCTCTCTCTCTCTCTCTCTCTCTCTCTTTCTTTCTTTCTTTCTTTCTTTCTTTCTTTCTTTTTCTTTTCTTTCTCGTGGTACTTAGGAGATGAATCCAGGATCTCCCACATACTTTGTAAATGCCTTACCACAGGTCTTCAAACCTATCCCATTCTTAGTTTTTATTTTGAATCAGGATCTCATTAAATTGCTTAGACTGACTCTGGCCTCCAGTTGAGCTCTTCCTGTCTCTGCCTCCTGAGTCGCTGGGATTACAGATGTGCACCGCTGCACCTGGCTCAAGGGAATTTCTTAATTGTTCTTCTCAGTTCATAGCATTGCAGTAAGGTAGACATTTTTGTTGTTGTTCTTGTTGTTAGGTGCTGTCGAGTCAGTATCCAACTCATAGAAACCCTCATAGAGTTTTTAATGGCTGTTTCGGGATTGCCTCAGGAGTGGATTGCCATGTCCTTCTCCCATTTTTTTGGTGCTGGGAATTGAACTCAGGACCTCAGAGACTGCAGAGCGGCGCTCTACCAACTGAGCTAAATCCCAGCCCTGACTTTTTTGTAGCCAACAGACTAAATCAGGAAAGCCATACCCACTTCCACAGGTGCCCACCACAGCAGGAGGAGCAGGCCTAGTGAGTGGAGGCGTGTGTGGAGGAGGCAGCTGTGGAAGGGGCTCCTACTTTCAGTCTGGCACAGCGTCAGGGCCGGGAACAGGGAAGCGCTGCCCTTTCATGCTACTTCCGAGCCCACAAGTTAGCCTGCCTCAGTTCCCTGAGTGTCCGCAGAGGATGGTGAGTCCCCGCAGGGACAAAGGACCTTGTTACTCACAGTACAGCAAGCAGCATAAACAGCAACATGCCTGTGTCGTACCCCTTGCCCCAAGACCCCGGATGACAGGGGCAGGCTCAGATGGACCCTTGCCCACACAATGAGTTGCATTCCCGGCAGTGAACCCTGACCTTCAGGACCCAAGGTTGCCTGCCCTTTGCCCCCTGGGGAGATACCTTATCTACTTGCTAAGGTTGTTTGCTCCTCAAATGTCCTAGAAGAGATTGTCCCAAAGAAAGGACTCCTCTGCTGCCTTCCCTGCTGGTGAGGGACGGATCGCTCCTGGGCTGTGGGGCTGGCCACCATCCTAAAACCAGCCTTGGACCCATGCGAACAATACTGTAGTCACAAGGTTCCGTGACAAATTCAGGAGACGGACAGCCAAGAATGTTCGTGAGCTTCAGCCGAGAGCTGCTAAGGCTCTCTCCCAGCCTCCTTATATCTAAACTTTATTTCTTAGTAACAAATTACAGAACAGAAAAAGAATGTATGAACTTTTTTAACCTGGTCATTGTTTCTCTAATCTCTTCCTCTTAACAATCGGAGGTAAGATTAGGGCAGGGAAGACTCTCCGGACATTGCTTCTAAATCCCAAGAGATAATCGATAAGTGGCCTTCCAGGAGCCAGGACATCAGTTAGTGTTTTTGGAAACTCATTTTACTGCATGCACCAGCAAGCCTTTGTAATGTTTAACAAAGGACACAGTGACCAGGTGGGCATCTTGGCCTTTCCAGGTAGCCCTGCCTCTCCTGATGGCCTCTCTACGACTGTGCCTGTCTTAGGTTGTCCCTCTGCTTATGAGAGATCTTACCCGTCATCAGCAATCAGCCCTCCTGAGAGCCAAACAGGGTGAAGGGAGATAAATTCACTGTAACATATTTGAGGGTGCAGCATTTAGAGGTAACACCTGCTGGCCTCTCTTAGGCTGTCCCTCTGCTTATGAGAGATCTTACCAGTCATCAATAATCAGCCTTCCTGAGAGCCAAACAGGGTGAAGGGAGATATATTCATTGTAACATATTTGGGGGTTCATCACTTAAAGGTGACACAATACCAGTTTATGAGTCACAGGTCTTCGCAGCCAGGGGGAGGAGGACACAGCCTGCCACCCAGGGCCGTGTAGGGAGCCAGCCAGGGCAGGCTCTGTCATATCAAAAGGTGTGGTGGCCAGTGTTCCTGCAGTAGGCTGGGGTCAGCAGGGAATGGGTGCCTGCTACTCCTGGAGAGGCCAGCATGGTTCCTGGGTCCCTGGCAAGGGGGCTATTTGTCTGGGGACCCTATGCATCAGAGAAAGGGAGAGGTGGGTCATGGTTTAAATGTGAACATCTGGAAGAGAAAATTGGCACCACTGTGGGGCCTTCGATGTGCAGAAACCTAACCATGTGGTTGTTAGGCTTTTGGACCTTGTTTGCAGGCATCTGGAAGGGTTTGATGATGTTGGGGAGAGAGGCTGTAAGGGTTTGAGGGGCAGTTCTGGTGAGAGGAAGACAAGGTGGGACTCACAGAGTTTCAGAGCAAAATGAGGGCAGTACAGGGCTCTGGACTGGAGGCGATCCATGTCACATTCTAGAGACGTGATTGTCTGCATTGCCCTCATGCCCCAAAGATATGGGCAAGGCTGAATTTAACAGCAACAAACTGATTCACTTGGCAGAGGAAATATCACGCAGGCAATGAGATATTGGGGGTGAATGTTGGCTGCTACTTGCTGCATTAAGTCAGAATTATGGAAAAAGAAAAATGTCAGAACAGCAAGATCTGGAAAATGTGCAGTGTAAGGAGACAAAAAGCTGCAGCAGTGAGAGCTTTTTTAGGGTCAAAGTGAACAGAGCTTGTTCAGGCAAGAACATGAGCTGAAGGAAAGAGAAGCCATGCACTGTGCAATGGTACTATGAAAATGGCCAGGAGGCACAGAAGGAGTTGACCAGATCCCTCCCATCTAAGGCCCAAGGGTGTGAAAAAAAAAAAAAAAGACCCACTTGAAGGAAGAGTGTCTGAAAGACAAATGCCTCCAGGACCTCCTGCTGGAGAGAGACCTCCCTGGGAAATGGTCTCTTGGCCTGGGCATGCACAAGCTGCTGCTGCTTCACATGGTCCAAAAGGTCCAGCTACCTCTCCAACTAGCAGCAGCTCTTGGCGTGGCCCATATGGTGCCGCTTTTGCAGGCAGGTAGACTGTGAGAGTCGAGGGGTCATGGAAGCTGCTACCAGGGTTCTGGAAGACAGCCTGTGAGGCCAGGTAATGTGGCCCACATCTGGGTGCCCTGGGGAGAGCCCCTGAAGAGCTGATGTGTGAAGCTTTGCAGGTGAAGCCTAAGGAACAGTGGACACCCCAGGATGATGGAGATGTCAGCACCAAGGGAAACTAATGGGAAAACATGGCGCCAGCCTGGGCAAGGATGGCAGTTTATACTGCAGATGACAGGATGGGGTGGAGCCACGCAAACCTGCCCAAGCTCTGATGATGCCAGGTGCCTGAGGCTGGATGATGTCACATGTGCCAGATGCCAGATTTGAACCAACAAGTCTGGTTTGTCCTGCAGGATGTCAGTCTTGCTGTGGACCACTCTTTCCTCTCTGTGCCCTGATTCCTCCCTTTTGGAATGGACTTGCTTCCTCTGTGCCATTGTCTGTTGCAGCTCTGTAAGCTGCTTTTTGTTTCACAGGAGCCCACAGCTAAGTTTGCCTTGAGTCTCAGTGGAGACTCGGACGTGGACTTTGGAGCATCGCAAAGACTATAACACTTTGGGGACTCATAAAGTTGGACTAAATGAATTTTGTGTTATGAGGTGGTCATAGACCTTTGGGGTCTGGAGGCAGAGTGCCAAGGTTTGAATACAAAGTGTCCCCCAAAGATCATGGACTTGAACGTTTGGTCCCCAGCTGGTGGCAGTTTGGAGAGGACATAGAACTTTGGGAGATGGGATTCTTCCTTTGAAGAAGGCCTCTAGAGGTTTTTAAATGGGGACCCATAGGCCCAGGAAGGTGTCTTTGGAGAAGGGCCAGATGCTGATATGATTGAGATCCTGGAGACAGAAGGTGGGGGGGCATGTGGGTCCCCATTTAAAAAGTGATTTTCATGCTTAGGAGTTTGGTCTCTGACAGGTTGTGGGGAGCCAGGAAGTGGCAGAGGTGTGACACAGACTCTTATTCTACAAAGATAATTAAGCAGGTTTTTGCCTGGATGGGAGTAAAACTGCATTTGAGAGACTAGTTAGGAGACAATTGTAGCAAACCAAGTGAGAAATCATGCAGACTTGACTGAGTTGAAGACATCAGTGCTGACAGAGAATGAGCAGGTGCCATAGCTGAGCAAATCTGGCTGACAGGAACTAAATGGGACAACCTGGAGAATTTAGACCCTGTGTTAAGGCGTGGCCATATCTTCAGCCTAAATCTCCTTTAAAGTTCCTTGGAAGACAAGATTATAAGTGACAGATTCTCTTCTTTTGTTCGTCTAACAACCATCTCCTCAGTTGAGAGAAATATTCAGGAAGCACAGCACCCTAACATTCTGGACATTTTGTGTGTGTGTGTGTGTGTGTGTGTGTGTGTGTGTGTGTGGTACTGGGGATTGAACCCAGGGCCTCACGCCTGCATGCTTTGCAAATGCTGGACCACTGAGCTGCACCCCCAGCCCATTTTTTTTTTCATTTGTTTTTTGAGACAGGGTCTTGCTAAGCTACGCAGACTGCCTCTGGTCTCAAACTTGTGATCCTCCCGCCTCTGCCTCCTGAACCGCTGGGATTACAGGTGTGCACCACCTCGCCCGGCTTATTCCCCAACATCTTAAATATGTTGTTCCATCACCCCAGGTTTGCATTATTTCAGATAAAAGTCTGTTGTTATTCCTATGCTCATCTGCATGCCCTATGTGTTTTCCCCAGCTTCTTTAAGCATCTGTGACATAACACAAACTCAAAATTCACCATGTCCAGCAGCCATTAGAAAGATCTGCAAATGAAAACACATTCAGAAATGTTCAGGTATTTTTTGAAACGCAAAAATATAATGAAAGGATAAAAAAAAATCAATAGAGAAGTGGAAAGTAAAAATGGACCAAGTGCAAATTCTGGAAATGAAAAATACAGTTTCTGAAATGAAAGATTCCCCGTATGGGCTTTCAATTAGGTGCTATTTAGTATATATATATGTCAGCTTACTTGAATATAACATGTTGTTGTTGTTAGGTGCCATGGAGTTGGTATCCTACTCATAGCGACCCTCATAGAGTTTTCAATGGCTGACTGTTTCGGGATTGCCTTGGGAGTGGATTGCCAGGTCCTTCTCCCATGAATATAACATAAGCCATACAAATTAAACACAAAGAGAAGAAGGAAAAATGCAAACAGAATACCGTGACTTCTGAGACAGTACCAAGCATCTTGACCATGTAAGCAGTGTGCCAGCAGGAGTGAAGAGACAAAGTATTTGAAGGGATTTTGGTCAGATATTTTGTAAAATTGATAAGTTTAAGTCCACAAATTCTAGAAGCTTAATTGATTCAGAGAAGACCACACCAAGGCACAGTGTGATTGAGTTGTTGGAAAAGTACTTAAGGAAATTCTTAAGGCAGCCGGGCAGTCGGAGGCCACATGGGAATGCCCATGGGAATAAAGGATGGCCAGCTTCAGGGCGCTGCTGGAAATGACCTACCTCAACTGCCCGACACTGTGCCTTGCAGTCCGTCTCCATGGAGAACAGATAGCGCCACTGGTGTGGGACCATCGGGGACAGGGCCTGAGCTGCAGCCCCAGGGGCTCCCACCTTTGAAATTCTCCCACTCCTCCAAGGCTTCTTTTGGAGGGCCCCTCTTGGTAACCTTGGTCCCAATATTTTTAAAAGGTCCTGTGGTAGCTATTATGGGGGAGATGCAGGGAGCATGGGTGGGCAGGTACAGAGTGCGGGTCCAGAAATCTGGCAGCAAAACCCAAGTCCTTGTATTTGGCATGTAAAAGAATTTATACTCAATACGGAAATTATAGTAGAGTATGTTGTTGTTGCCTGCAGCCATAGCCCTGTGGCATCTGATCCCGTCAGATCTCAGAAGCTAAGCAGGGTCGGGCCTGGTTAGTACCTGGATGGGAGACCGCCTGGGAACACCAGAAGCTGTAGGCTTGGGCGAAGGACCTGGCAACCCCCTCCCCAAAATCAATCTGCCATTGAAAACCCTATGCACAACAGAGAATCACTGACAACAGTGTTTCCCCTGTTGTACAGAGGGTCACTATGAGTCGGATACCGACTCGACAGCACCCAACAACAACAACAATGTTGTCGTTAGGTGTCATCGAGTCGTGTTCAACTCATAGCGACCCTCATAGGGTTTTCAATGGCTGATTGTTTTGGGATTGCCTTGGGAGTGGATTGACATGTCCTTCTTCCATTTTTGCAGTGCTGGGAATAGAACTCAGGACCTCAGGGATTGCAGAGAGGCGCTCTACCAACTGAGCTACATCCCAGCCCATAATAGAGTATAAGATAGGTTTATTAGCAATAATACACCTTTAAGGATGATTACAGGGAAAACTGAGGCACCTGAAGAAGCACAGGTAGGTCTGCAAAGGAACTGGGAAATCTGCATTCCCTGGATGAATGGGCCTAAGGATGTCTCCATTCCCCAGGGATACGGCTATTTGTCTGGGAACCCTGTGCATCGGAGAAGGGGAGAGGCGGGTCATGGCTTAAATGTGAACATCTAGAAGAGAAAATTGCCACCAGAGTGGGGCTGTCGCTGTGCAGAAACCTAACCATGTGGTTCTTAGGCTTTTGGCACTTGTTTTGCAGGCATCTGAAAGGGCTTGATGATGTTGGAGAGAGAGGCCCTAGGGCCATTGCAGCCATAGCCCTGTGGTATCCGATCCCGTCAGATCTCAGAAACTAAGCAGGGTTGGGCCTGGTTAGTGCTTGGATGGGAAACCGCCTGGGAACACCAGGTCCTGTAGGCTTGGGAGAAGGACCTGGCAGCCCACTCCCAAAACACAATCAGCCATTGAAAACCCTATGAACATCCGAGAAGCACTGACAATAGTGCCAGGCATGGCATGGCATAGGGGAGCATTTCCTTCTGCATATGGTTGCTATGAGTCGGACCTGACTCAATGGCACCTAACAACAACAGCTCCCCAGCGGAAGGTAAAGAAGCCAGAGAACAGGAGAGGTAGGTAGGCTTTTAGAAAGAAAAGTGCCTTGGATAGACAGAGAAGGCGGTGGGCCCAAGAGAGGGGAGAGAGGTGCACGGGTGCTAAGGAGCAGAGGAGCAAAGAGAGGGAATGAGAGAGGAGCAGAAAAGAGAGGGCGCTTGTTCCCTTTAGTTTATTCAAACTAGGGCACCCTCAGTGTGGCATCAGCCCTGCATGGCAGGCTGGGCACCTAGCGTGACATGGGCCTAGGGCCTTTGTTTCATGAATGGCTTGAGGACTTGGGCAGGTTGGGGGACCCATTTGACAATGTCCTTCCCATGTCCTCGGAGACCCACGTGGCTTCTCCATCGCGGCGGAGGGCCAGGAGCCGCGCTCAGTCCCCTCTGCCTCCACGTCGCCTGCTAACCCCAAAGCCAGCGCCTCACACTTTATCAGGAGCAACAGCGTAGCTAATCCCTTCCTGGGCGTGACCCTGGGCATGCCCCTGGCGGTGCCCAGCTCCAGACCCACACGGACCGCTTTCCACGTCAGCAGCCTGGCACGACCCGGCTTCCTGCCCCGAAGCACGGGGCGCTGTGCGTGGGATCAGGGAGTCCCCCCCCCCGCCCCCGCTCACCGCACAGGGCGCTTCTCCCGCCTCCTCCCTGCCTCCACGCGGGGCAAGCTCCGCTCCTCCTCACAAAGGACCCAGAGGGCTGGGGCCGTGGGCAGGGATGGGGAAGATTATCAGGGCCTGGTGAGCAAACAGAGAGGAGACGATAAAACACCCCGCGGTGGGGAGCAGGCAGCCTGCGGGCCGCGCTGGGTGCAGTGGAGCAGACATGGGGCCTCGGGGTGCCTGGCTCCTGGCAGCGGTGCTCATCCTGGGGCTGTGCGTCTTGGTGGAGGCCCAGAAGCCTTGTAAGTGAATGCCCGTGAGTGACCCTGTGGGCTCGGGCCAGGCGGATCAGGGACCCTGCAATCTCCCAGGTGCGGTGGGCGGAGTCAGTCCTCCACCTGCAGAGCCTCCGGCAGGCTCACTGGGGGTCTGTGCAGGGGGGTTTCTGTTTCTTGCCCTGAAAGGACAAAGAATCCCTAGTTAGCTTGAGGGGGGAGAAGCTGAGGGGCACCTGTGACCTGGATGCTGACACGTGGTGCCCACCCAGGGTCTCTCTATTGCCACGTCCTTCTCCCATTTTTGCGGTGCTGGGAATAGAACTCGGGACCTCAGAGACTGCAGAGAGGCACTCTACCAACTGAGCTACATCCTGGCCCATAATAGAGTATGTTGGTGTTAGGTGCCGTCGAATCGTATCCAACTCATAGCGACCCTCGTAGGGTTTTCAATGGCAGTTTGTTTCAGGATTGCCTTGGGAGTGGGTTGCCACATCCTTCTCCCATTTTTGCGGTGCTGGGAATCGAACTCGGGACCTCAGAGACTGCAGAGTGGCGTTCTACCAACTGAGCTAAATCCCAGCCCATAATAAAGTATAACATAGGTTTATTAGAGATAATACACCTTCAAGGAAAATTACAGGGAAAACTGAGGTACCTGAAGAAGCGTAGGCAGATCTGCAAGGGAACTGGGAAAATCTTCCTTCCCTGGGTGAATGGACCTAAGGATGTCTCCATTCCCCAGGGATATGGCTGTTTGTCTGGGGACCCTATGCATCCGAAGTCCCCCCTCGAAAGCCAATGACCATGGGCACTGGGCTGGGCAGAGGAGGGTCAAGAGGATTGGCTCCCCCGTGCCCATCTTGCTCACTTTCATCTGTGATCTCTGCCTGGGTCCCTCTGGTGCCCTCTGCAGACTGATGTTTGTTATTGCCGTTGTTTCTTCGTAACTGTTGTTGTTAGGTGCCCTAGAGTCGGTATCCCACTCATAGTGACCCTCATAGGGTTTTCAGTGGCTGACTGTTTCGGGATTGCCTTGGGAGTGGATTGCCAGGTCCTTCTCCCATTTTTGCGGTGCTGGGAATTGAACTCGGGACTTCAGAGACTGCAGCGCAGTGCTCTACCAACTGAGCTAAATCCCAGCCCCTCTTCGTAACTAATGGAACCCTTTTGGCTGAGGCAGGTTAGTGCCTCAGGAGGAAGCTACGTAGCTCAGATATGAGCAAGATAAGGCCTGCAGGGCTCCCTGGGGCCACAGATGATGGAGGGCCCCGGGGCCCCTGAGCAGGAGGGGTGCGAGTGTGTGGCGTCCTGGGTGGCTGACTGCGATCTGTCCACAGCCCCCTGCCAGTGCTCCAGGCTGAGCCCGCACGAGAGGAAGAACTGCGGCTTCCCCGGCATCACCAGTGACCAGTGCTTCGACCTGGGCTGTTGCTTTAACTCCAACGTCCCCGGGGTCCCGTGGTGTTTCTACCCGCTCCCGAAGCAAGGTAAGCTTCCGAGGGACAGACTCTCCTCCCGTGCCGATGGCCAGGCAGAGTCCAGAGTAGGCGCTGGAGGCCTGGCTGTCACCCCAAAGGCGGGCAGCCCCGGATGTCTCATTTACCTCCCAAGCATGCGTGGGAACGCTCCCATCTGCTTTGCTTCTCGGGAGAGCAAAAACCCTTAGGCTCCTTCTGGCTTTAGAACCGGAACGTCCTAGGAAGCTTCCGAAGGGAAAAGGGTGGCGTTTAATAGGATGTCAGTGACAGACCTCAGAGGGGCAGGGATTGAGTCGAGACTTCCAGGAGCCTTCTGGAAGGAGTTTCAAGTCAGTGACTGTTGCCAAGACACCAAGTCTTAATGCGCAGGCATCCACAAAGGAAAGACGTGTGTGCAGAGCCCACCTGAGCATGTGGACCCTGGCGGCTACCCTGGGCTTGAGACAGGGCCTTTCCTGCCCTGAGACGTCACTCAGAGCCCTCTGGGCTCCAGAGGGAAACAAGCAGATGGGGGGGGTGAATGGGAGCCCTTCCGAGGGACAGTAGCTGTGGGTATGGATGCCTTAAAAGGCACTGGATAAGCTCTGCTTGTCTTGATGCAGTGGCCGCCCCATTTCACAGAGCAGAACACTGAGTCCAAGGAGGGTGAAATGGTTTTCCCGAGGCCCCAGTCCTCCAGGGCTCCTGACCTGAGATGACCAGCCCACCCTGCTTCACTCCTGTGGGGAGGGCGGGCCGGTCCCTGGGTGTGACTGTCCCTAGAGAGGCCACCTCCTTAGGGTACATTGTTGTTGTTGTTAGGTGCCGTCGAGTAGGTATCCGAGTCATAGCGACCCTCTGTACAACAGGGGAAACACTATTGTCAGTGCTTCTCTGTTGTGCATAGGGTTTTCAATGGCAGATTGATTTTTGGGAGGGGGTTGCCAGGTCCTTCCCCCAAGCCTACAGCTTCTGGTGTTCCCAGGCGGTCTCCCATCCAAGTACTAACCAGGCCTGACCCTGCTTAGCTTCAGAGATCTGACGGGATCGGATGCCACAGGGCTACAGCTGCAGGCTCAGGGTACATAGAGGCTGCAAATGCAGTGGTCCTTGCGAGGACCGGCCTGGGGGCTTTCAGGGAGCCGCAGGCCTGATGGAGGCTCCACCCGTCCCTTCCTGTGACCAGTCTCGGAGCAGTGTGTCATGGAGGTCTCCGCCCGCAAGAACTGCGGCTACCCGGGCATCAGTCCCGAGGAGTGCGACGCGCGCCACTGCTGCTTTTCCGACACGGTCCCCCAGGTCCCCTGGTGCTTCTTCCCGAAGTCTGTGGAAGGTAACGTGGCCTTGGGGTGGCTTATTAGGGGCCTGATGGGGTGGAGCAGGGCCGCGGCCTCAGTGCCGTCGAGGCGGCCTGGAGCCTAGCAGGACCTGCTTCAGGAAGCTAAATGGTGGGTGTGGGGGCTGCCTTCACTGCGAGCCAGCCTGGGCGCAACTCTGGGGTGGTCCCACGGGATGGCATCTTCCCGGTAAGTTCAGAGCCTGTGGCACGCTCAGCTCCCGTTCAGCCACTCCGTGGGTGTGGGCACAGCGCGATGGCGTTGTTGGTTTGGCTGGCATGGAAGGCCCACGCAGGCCGCGGGAGGTGCTTTCTGAGCACAGCCTTTGACTTTCGGCATTTGCTGACAGATTTCTTTTTTTTTTTTTTTTCCGGTACTGGGAGTTGACCCCAGGGCCCCTTGCTTGCATGCTCTGCAAGTGCTGGACCACTGAGCCGCACCCTCAGCCCTTATTTTTTTTTTACTTTTTGAGACAGGGTCTCGCTAAGTTACGCAGACTGCCTCTGGTCTCGAACTTACGATCCTCCTGCCTCCGCCTCCCAAGCCACTGGGATCACAGGTATGCACCACCGTGCCCTGCTGCTGACAGATTTCTTATGGACCTGAAGGGTCCCCTGGAAAATTTCCAATAGTTTGGGGCAAACAGGGCCCACAGAGATGCCTTGGGCAGCTGTTGTCCTGCCCCACCCTCCCTCAGGAGATGCCCAAGCAAAGCCACCTGTCCTCACGTGCCCACCGCGCTTCCGAGCGCCGGCGCCCTCATTTCCACCTCGGGCTTATGGACCGTCCTGTGTTTCAATCCCCAGACTGTCATTATTAAGAGGCACCGGCTGCACAGACCCACCCGGCTCGCTGGAGGCCCGGAAACAAAAGAAGAATGTTCCCGGTCTTACCAGCTCCAGATTTCAGGAATTCCTGGGCTTTCTCAACCATCATTTCTTCAATTAAAGAAAACCCTTAAAATTTACCAAGTTGCACTTGGGTTTTGTGGACACAGAGGAGGTGATGATAGCGCGTGTGGGTGTGTGCTTGTGAATATGTGCGTGCACGTGTGTGGGCGTATGTACATGGGCGAGCGTGCGTGCACAGTTTTGACACCTCTTCATCCACTCTGAAAGCAACAAGCCATCAAATGCATCCAGGCTGCTCTAGCAGCAACACAACATGGCCCCTAAGTGGCTTTCAGAATCCATGATCACTTCATCACTCCACATGCTCAGTCCTGTTTGTTGTTGTTGTTGTTGTTAGGTGCCGTCGAGTCGGTATCCGACTCATAGCGACCCTCTGTACAACAGGGGAAACACTATTGTCAGTGCTTCTCTGCTGTTCATAGTGTTTTCAATGACAGATTAATTTTGGGGAGGGGGTTGCCAGGTCCTTCTCCCAAGCCTACAGCTTCTGGTTTTCCCAGGTGGTCTCCCATCCAGGTACTAACCAGGCCCAACCCTGCTTAGCTTCCAAGATCTGACGGGATCGGATGCCACAGGGCTATGGCTGCAGGCCAGTCCTCTTTAGAAAAACTCAAATGGGCTGGGCGCAGTGGTGCACGCCTGTAATCCCAGCGGCTGGGGAGGCAGAGGCAGGAGGATCGCAAGTTTAAGACCAGAGGCAGTCTGTGTAACTTAGCAAGACCCTGTCTCAAAAAGTAAAAAAATGGGCTGAGGGTGCAGCTCACTGGTCCAGCACTTGCAGAGCATGCAGGCGCGAGGCCCTGGGTTCAACCCCCAGTATGGCAAAAAAAAAAAAAAAAAAAGAGAGAAAGAAAGAAAGAAAAGAAAAGAAAAAAAGAAATTCTCTTTGATGAATCAATTTTGGATCCCGTTCCTCCCCTCTGATCAAAGTCGTGTTTGCCATTGGTCATGGGCTTGGGAATCCACAGGCTGCGCTGATCTGCTTTGGGCGTCCTAACCCCCGCTAGCGGAAGCACCATGGACTAGTTAACCATGTGGCATCTCAGGGTGCTGAGATTGTGCTGCGCTGCTCCTTCTCCAGTGGGTCTCCGAGGGGCCTTGCTGGCTCTGGGGCACCAGCTGTGACGCTTGCACCCAGCCTCTCAGAAAATGAGGCTTTCTGTTTCCTACACCCTCTCCAGTTTTCTCTGTCCTGTGCCTTGTCTCTGCCCTCTCCCCTGCAGCCAGGGATCCCTAAGTGGCTTTGGTCTCTTCTGCCTGCCCTTGTGTCCCTTCCCCTCATCCCATCTCCCTGCATGGGCACAGTGGCTGCCACTCCATCAGGGCAGAGCGCTGGAAGGAGTGGCCTGTGACATTGTGCCTCTTGGTCACCAGCACAGACCTCCAGGCTGGCCCAGGGCTGGTCCCACTGAGGACCTGGCGTCCCTCCCTGAAGGACATGCCTTGTCCACCCCGCTCCCACTCCCCCAGTTCTGCCTGTCTGGGGAAATAGCCCAGGGGGTTTCAGACCTGCCCTGAATGCTTCCTAAGCTTCCAGGTAAGTCACATGGACTGGGGGTGGGGTCCCCTCACTCCACAGCCTTGGTTGGATGGGACCCAGCCTAGCCCCCGCCGGATCTCCTGGTGGCTCCCCAGATGGGATGCCTAACACCAGATCTCTGGCCCAGGTGGCCAGGTTTCCCCCAGGTCCAATGATCGGCAGCCCCTGTATTCATTTTCTGCTTGGTGCCTAATAATTGCTCGATCTTCATGTACTACAATCAGGAATGTGGCTCAGAGGAGGGAAAGCCCACTCCATTCATCCTGCCCAGGACACAGGACTTGGGAATCCCAGGTATGTCCTCCGGAAGGAACTTCCCACCCGGCACGCTCATGCGGCTGTTCTACTGTGCCCTCTGCTGGCCATCCTGGGGACAGGTGTCCAGACTCCACCTATAGCCTATGTTGTTGTTGTTCTGTGCGGTCAAGCTGGTATCCGACTCATAGCGACCCTGCGTACAACAGGCGAAACACTATTGTCAGTGCTTCTCTGCTGTTCATAGGGTTTTCAATGGCTGATTGATTTTTGGGAGTGGGTTGCTGGGTCCATCTCCCAAGCCTATAGCACCTGGTGTTCCCAGGTGGTCTCCCATCTAAGTACTAACCAGACCCAACCCTGCTTAGCTTTCAAGATCTGCCGCGCTCGGATACCACGGGACTATGGCTGCAGACTGTAGCCGATGGCGAGTCCATATCCTGGTAGCCAATATCCTGCAGCCAGACAATCCGCAGCTTCCTAATGGCAAGGGATGGACCTCAGGGATCATTCCAAGTTGTCGGCTACTCTTTTACTTAACCAGTTCACTGCCTTCACAGTAGTAATACAATGGCAATAGGTTATGCCTTGAGGTTCTTTTTTATTATTAGTTTTATTGGGGCATAATTCACCCACAAGAAAGTTCGCCTATTTTAAGTGAATCAGCTCAGCAAGTTTTGACCAAGATATGAAATGGCGTGAACGCTGCCATAATCAAGATACAGAACATCTTCACTGCCCTTTTGCAATCAGTTACCGATGCCCACCCCCATGTGCCCTCACTCCCACCCCAAAGACACAAGGGTAGGTTTTCTTTCATATTGGCTTCACTCCTTCTAGAATTTCCTGTGACTTCATTTGTAAAATATAGTCTTTCGAGCCTGTCTTCCTTCACTCAGAATACTGCCCTTCAGATCCACCCAGGTGGTTGCCTGTAATGGCGCTTCATCCTTTTCTACTGCTGAGTAGTACTCCATGGTGGGAGGTTTTTCGTAATTTGCATACCCATTCTCCAGTGGATGGACTTAGCATTGTTTCCACTTCTTTGCTGTTTAAATAAAGCTGCTATGAACAACTATGGACAAGTCTTTGAATGCACTTGACTGAATACCTTTTCTCTGGGCAAATGCCTATCAGTGGATGGCTGGATAGTGTGCTAGCTGATGTGTTTAGCTTTATAAAAATCAGAAAAATTGTTTCCCAAAGTAATTGTACCATTTTTCCTTCCACCCAACTAGGAATAAGGATGCCAGATGACCTCTGCAGCTGCTCCAGCACCTGGTATTATTGGTATTTTTTTAGGTGCCATAGAATTGGGACCTACTCATAGCGACTCTATACACAACAGAATGAAACTCTCCCCAACACTGTTCCATGCCCTGCACTATGTCAGTGCTTCTCTGCTATTCATAGGGTTTTCAATGGCTCATGGTTTCTGGAATGGGCTTCCAGGTCCTTCTCCCAAGCTTACAGCATCCAGTATTCCCAGGAAGTCTCCTGTTCAAATACTAACCCCAGCCGCCCCTCCTTAGTTTCTGCAATCTGACAGGATTAGATGCCACAGTGGTATGGCTGCAGTCTGCAGGCATTATTAGTCTTGTATACTTTAGCTGGGATTTAGCTCAGTTGGTAGAGCACCGGTCTGCAGTCTCTGAGGTCCCGAGTTCGATTCCCAGCACCGAAAAATGGGAGAAGGACATGGCAATCCACTCCAAGGCAATCCCCAAACAATCTGCCATTGAAAATCCTATGAGGGCTGCTATGACTCGGACATGACTCAATGGCACCTAACAACAACAACAACATACTCTAGCTATTGCAATGAGTATGACATGGCATCCCATTTTCCTTTTAATTTGCATTTCTCCAGTAACAAAGGATGTTGAGGATCTTCATGGGTTCATGCTTTTCACAATCTTCTCTGGTGAACGTCTGTCCAAATATTTTATACATTATTAGCAGGTAGACTAAGAATTGTAAGAGTTCTTCATACTTCCTAGATACAAGTCCTCTCCCTGGTGTACGGTGGGCAAACATTTTCTTCCAGTCTGTGGCTTGCCCTTCCATTTATCTTAGCAGTATCTTTCAAAGAGCAAATGTCAACTTTTATTAAATCAATTTTTTTCTTTTACAATTCACACTTTGTGGCCTAACTATAAAACCTCTGCCTAATCCAATGCACAAAGTTTTCTGGTATATTTTCTTCTAGAAGTTCCACAACTTTAGCTCTTAATTTTATGTCTATGGTACATTTCAGGTTAATGCCTTAGCATGAATTTATACATTTTCCTTTGTGGTCTATCCTCTGGAACAATTGTATTGGGACCATTTGGTATTGAAACTTTGTTAGGATTTTCCTATCAGACTCTCTGAGCATAGAGCCCTTTATGGGTTTGATTATAGAGTGATTATAACATTTCTGTTTTGTGAGACCTATTGTCTTCTTTGTGAACAAATACAGCATTAAACACTATGAATATTTCTTGTGCACTTAAGAAGAAATTGTATTAAGACTTAAAGTTTAACATATATACGATCTATATTACTGATTACATTAAGCCCCTAACTTCTCATTTTCTGTTCACTTGACCTGTCTTATGCCTTGAATGGTGTTCCTAATATCAGATGATTTTTTAAATCTATCTCTGTTTGCATTCATTGTTTCTGGTTTACAGAGTAGATTACTTTTCCCTATCCTTTAACTGGTACAAAGATACCTGTGACCGTCATATGGTTGTAATGGCCTGTAATGTGGCTTCTTCCTGTGCTCAGTGCCACGTTTTCTGGATTCTATTTTGTTTGATATATCCGGAGCACAGCCCCTGATGCCAAATAAGAGGTCAGGTAGTTAAGTCATTTTTCATCTTAGATGTTTTAAAGGTCTCTATTTTTAGCAATATATTGATTACTTTTTAGTCAGAATGCCTTAGTAAAAGCAGAAAGCAAAAGGCATGTTAGTGAAGAAGCACAAAAGGCTAACACGGAGAATAGCAGGAGAAGGAGAAAGACCGCTGACCCCCTTCAGATCCCTAATGGATCAGTTATCTGACAAACTGATTTAAAATCTTATACATCGCCAAAGCCGAGTGTATGCCTGTAATCCCAGGACTTGGAAGGCTGAGGTAGGTGGATCGATGTGAGTGTGAGGCCAATTGGGTCTTTGAAGGAGTTCCAAGCCAGCCTGGGCTACACAGTGAGGCCCTATTCAAAAAAAAAAAAAAAAAAAGAAAGGAAGGAAGGGAGGGAGGAAGGAAGGAAGAAAGAGAGAGGAAGAAAGAAAGAAAGAAAAGAAAGAAAGAAGTAAAAGAAAAGAAAAGAAGGAAGGAAGGGAGAAAGGCCAGGCGCAGTAGCACACACCTGTAATCCCAGTGACTCGGGAGGCGCAGACAGGAGGATCACAAATTCAAGACCAGAGGCAGTCTGTGTAATTTAGTGAAACCCTGTCTCAAAAAGTAAAAAAAAAGAAAAGAAAAGAAAAGAAAAGAATGGAAGCATGAGGCCTTGGGTTCAACCCCCAGTACTGGGGAAAAAAAAAAACAAACCTGGAAAGAAAAAGAAAGAAAGATTTTTTAAAATTAGCTAAGTGCTAATGCCTTGCTTTTGGGGCTGGGAGTTAGCTTAGTTGGTAGAGCACCGGCTGCTCTGCAATCTCTGAGATCCTGAGTTCGATTCCCAGCACCACAAAAATGGGAGAAGGACATGGCAATCCACTCCCAAAGCAATCCCAAAACAGTCAGCCATTGAAAACTCTATAAGGGTCGCTATGATTCGGACACAACTCCACGGCACCTAACAACAATAACAATGCCTTGCTTTGGCTCAGAAGCAAAATTTTAAATACATAGCTGAATGTAGTGGCACATGCCTGTAATCCCAGAGACCTGGAAGGTGGAGGCAGGAGGATCACAAGTTCGAGCCCAGAGGCAGCCTGTGTAACTTAGTGAGACGCTGTCTCAAGATAAAAAATCGAAAGGGGCTCAGGGTGCAGCCAAATGGTAGAGCACTTGCAAAGTATGCACAAGACCCTGGGTTCAGTCCCCTTGTACCACCAAAAAAATCATACCGATATACCAAAGTTTCTTTAGATATTAAAGATAACATAAAAAAATGGCCATGATATCAATTATATTTTAATGAGACACCTAAAATAAATGGATATCAATTCACTTTATGCTACGCTACACAGAGTTAAGGATTTTTTTTCTTGGTACTTCTTACCAGGGTTTTGAGATCTTTTGTTTTGTTTTCACTAGGACAAGTGTTGACGGGCAGGGCAGGAAGGGTGGGTAATCCTGGCTCCTGCTGGCTGTGTGGTCCTTATCACTCTTAAGCCTTCTAATGACCCCTGAGTTATTTATTACCTCCAGATCCTGCAACTTCTTCTGCTTTATGGCCATTTGTTTGCAAATTGTACCTTGGCTCACGCAGCGTATTGATTATGATCCAGATGACCGTCATGGCGACGAATGGAGTGAGCGCTGCGCCCTGCCTGCCCGCCTGCCTGCCTGCGTTTGCTTTACCTGGCTCCATAAGGCAAGGCGATAAGCAGCTGGTCGGCCTTTGTGACGTTCGCTAATCACTCACTCAGTGGCCCTTGGTCCCTACCCAGAGCCAGGCAATTTCTGGGAACTACTTCTGGCCGCGCCTGCAGCCTTAGCCCTGTGGCATCTGATCCCGTCAGATCTCGGAAGCTAAGCAGGGTCGGGCCTGGTTAGTACCTGAATGGGAGACCGCCTGGGAACACCAGAATCTGTAGGCTGGGAGAAGGACCTGGCAACCCCCTCCCAAAAATCAATCTGCCATTGAAAACCCTATGAACAGCAGAGAAGCACTGACAATAGTGTTTCCCCTGTTGTACAGAGGGTCGCTATGAGTCGGATACCGACTTGACGGCACCTAACAACAACAAGAACAACTTCTGGCCGCAGAGTGCCGGGCTGTGCTACGTGGTTCCAGATCTTCACGCTTGGGGTCTGATCCACAACCCATATTACCTTGGCTTCTCCATCTTGCCTCCTCCCAGTGTGCTGCCGGGAATCCCAGCAGGCAGTGGCTCCCAAGCTGAGCTGAGCGTGAACCCAGAGTGGGGACAGCCAGGGCGCCAGGCCAGTGAGGCAGAGCAAGTCCCACTGACCTGAATCAGGACGGGCTGGCCAACCATGCCTGCAGAGATTGCAGTGCTAGGCGGCCACAGCAGCAAGGGGCAGCGGAGAACTGATCTGTAATGGCAGTGACCCTATGCTCCGCCCTCCTGAGGTCAGAGTGTCACCCTTTAGGCTATGCCATCCACCTGTGCCTGAGTCTAACCCCTACCTGGGTAGGGCAATCAAGGGAGGCATCATTGTTATAAACCAGGGAACCACGGCAGTGCCCAAGGGCACCACGCAGCCCTGACTCCCACGCTTCTCTCACTAGATGCCAAGGATCATTGCCTCTTGATCCTCCTGCACTGCAACAAAGACAAGGCTGAGGGGGACCAGGATGTGCCACTCTGAATGTGCTGCTTTGGCGGAAAGATTGTTTTGAGGTGAACATAACCGCACCCAAAGCAGAAAGAGCTCTTTGCTTCCGCCCTCTGCCTTAAAGCAAGCCCTGAGTTCTTGGTGAAGGTGTCCCTCTTCCCTCTCCCGTTCCAGGATGGCAGCCAGCCTTATCACCAAGACAGGTCTGCACGGGTGGATCTTACCATTAGCTCGATCTTCCCGTAGTTTCTCTCATATATTTACTTTTCCACAATTTACCACTCTGAGAAGCCCCAAATCCTTACCGTTTGTCTTATTACTTCCCAAATTTATCAGTCTCTGCTACAGTGGTGAGGGCTGGGATTTAACTCAGTTGGTAGAGTGCTGTGCTGCAGTCTCTGAGGTCCTGAGTTCAGTTCCCAGCACCGCAAAAATGGGAGAAGGGCCTGGTAATCCACTCCCAAGGCAATCCCGAAACAGTCAGCCATTGAAAATCCTATGAGGGTCACTATGAGTCGGATACCAACTCGACGGCACCTAACAACAACAACAGCTACAGTGGTATACCCACCCCCAGGTCTAGCTACTTCTTTAGGTCTCCACTTTCTTTTGCATGGATGCTTCTGTGCACATGAAAATTAAAATGGTCACCTCAAATAAAATTTGTACACCTCTCTCCTGTTCATCCTTCCTTTTTGTCTGTTGAAGTCACGAAACCCGGTGGCACCCCTACAGAGGTGAAGATCCCAAGACATGACCTCTGTTCCTTGATCCTTGGCAGCTGCTACCTGGAAGCCAAATGCTGGGGCTGCTTCTGACCAGCCAGCCAGGGTCTGTTTGACCACAGATGGCCGGAACCTCAGCACCGTTTGGCTCTGTCCTAACGCCCTGGAGAAAGACCTTTTTCTCGTCAAATCTCACTTCATTTTCTTCTTTCTCATGATTTCCATAACACATCTCTATCAACTCAGTCATATCCTTTCTGCTTAGCAGAGCCCAGCTCAGGGTCATCTTTCCCTCTGCTGGGAGGAGCGATGGTCTGGCTCGAAGGCGCACACCCCTATACCGTTTCCTCCAGACCACTGCATGTGTATCACTGAGTTTATTTTGGAAACTACCATATCACCCACTCAGTTGTTAGGTTCCATCAAATCAGATCTGACTCACAGCAACCCCATGTACAACAGAACAAAACACTCCCCAACACGGTGCCATGCCCAGCACTATGTCAGCGCTTCTCTGCTTTTCATAGGGTTTTCTTTTCTTTTATTCGTTTTTTTTTTCTTTTGCGGTACTGGGTGTTGAACCCAAGGCCTTGCGCCTGCATGCTCTGCAAGTGCTGCGCCACTGAGCTGCACCCTCAGCCCATTTTTTTACTATTTGAGACAGGGTCTCTCTAAGTTACACAGACTGCCTCTGGTCTCGAACTTGCAATCCTCCTGCCTCCGCCTCCTGAGCCGCTGGGATTACAGGTGTGCGCCACCACGCCCAGCCTCTTCATAGGGTTTTTTTCAATGGCTGGTTGTTTCAGAATTGTTTCAAGAGTGGGCTGCTAGGTCCTTTTCCCATTTTTGCAGTGCTGGGGATCGAACCTCAGAGAATGCAGAATAGCACTGTACCAACCAAACTCTCACCCACCCAGTCCTTCCAAATTTGTTGAGCCACTAGAAGGCAATGATCATGTAGATGAAATTCCTGCCCAGGGTTGAAGTTCCTGATGCGCTTCCTTGGCCACAGATATCTTATCAAGAGTGACCACATGGACGTCTTTGCTACCTCCCAGGGCCCCTGACTGAAGGCTGTGCATGCAGTGATGGTAAGTAAATATTGAACGTTTGTTCAGCAAGATTTCCACCCGTAGGAGCTCAGCAAATATTAGCTGTTTGGTAAAAGTCCTTAAGACTTTTCAAAACCAGGCATGCTAGGAACGCAGGTGCCTTGGTGATTAGGAGGCGGCAGGAGGCATATGCCTGGGTGGCGCAGCTCAAGATGACCTTGGACCTCACACTTTGCTCTCAGTTCATGGGTAGGTGGGATGCAGAGACCGGGAGAAGCATCTGGAGATGCCGACATGCGTGCGAGGGAGGGGAGAGTCAACCGAGAGGTTGGCTTCCAACCCAACAAGCGCCTGTGCACAGGGCTCCTGTGTGGCTAAGCAGCCAGAATCGCTGTGGGCAGCAGCCTGGGAGGTGGAGACTGTGAGGCTCCCCTCCTTCAGGCAATGGAATCCCCAGACTTGCCTCAGTGCCACGTCTCATAGGCCAGTACTGAGCTGGCCGGTGTGCGGGGCTGTGGATCCCTGGCAGTTTTGGCCTGGGCCACCCAATCCTTCCTGCTGGTTCAATGGCTCAGTATGCTTTTGGTTTGAGCCAACAACATATTCAACATTCAATTTTTCAAGAATTTCCCCAAGAGCCAGGTGTGGTGGTGCACACCTGTAATCGCAGTGGCTCGGGAGGCGGAGGCAGGAGGATCACAAGTTCAAGACCAGAGATAGTCTGCGGGACTTAGCAAGACCCTGTCTCAAAAACTGAGAAAATGAGCTGGGGATGCAGCTTAGTGGTCCAGCACTTGCAAAGCATGCAAGGTGTGAGGCTCTGGGTTCAACCCCCAGTACCACAACAACAACAACAACAACAACAACAACAACAACAAATTCCCCAAGATCACCCTACTCAGCTATGCTAACAGTTGCCAGGGCTGTGGTGGGAAGACTCAGGCACGAGATATGATTGGATTTCATGACATGTGAGGTACTTTCAATTCCGACTGTTCGTATCCCACATTTTCATGAAAACCCCAGGAGACATTTTTTCCTCCTGTGCTGGTGAGCCCTAAGCAGTCACACATGTCTCCTTGGACAGTTAGTGACTGTCCCCAAGCACTCAGGATAATCATCATTGTTGTTTCTCCTGATGGACCTTGAGATCATGCAGAGCACAGGGGCCACACTGAGGATGCTGTGGACCCGGTGAGGGACAGTGTTAGGCATCCTGTCCCTCTCGCCTTCTCCACTGGTGCACCAAGCCACTCAGTGTTCCTCTCCCGCCCAAATGGATTTGGTGGCTCTACTAACACAGTCATGTGTTGCTTAAGCATGGAACGGGTTTTGAAAAATGTGTCATTAAGTTGCTGTGGGAATATCCCTCAGTGTGTTTACGCAGACCTAAATAATGCCTGTCAATCATTCAACCTGTTCTCTTGATGCAATGAAGAGGGGCGGTAAATCTGTGCAAGGCTGCAGCTGGTGTGAGCAGGCACACTGTTTTCCAGCAATCTTTTTTCACAAGTACATGGTGTACACTCTAAAACAATGATACAAATTTGTTAGGTGCCATCAAGTTGGATCCGACTCATAGTGACCCTACCTACAACAGAACCACTCACTGACACTGTGCCATGCCCAGCACTATATCAGTGCTTCTCTGCTATTCATAGAGTTTTCAATGGCAGATTGTATCAGGATTATCTTGGGAGTGGGCTGCTAGATCCTTCTCCCATTTTTGTGGTGCTGGGGATCGAACCCAGGGCCTCAGATAGTGCAGAGCAGCGCTCTATTGATAAGTATGAGGTACTGCACATAATTGTGTGTGCTATATTTTTGTGTGACTGGCAGCGAGGTAGGTGTGCTTACACCAGCTCCAGCACTAGTGTGTAGGTAAAGTATTGGGCTATGACCTTACTAGGCAATGGGAATTTTTCAGCTCCATCATAACCTCTCAGGGCCACCGTATTACATGCAGTCTGTCATGGACCAAAATGTCATTATGTGTGGAAAGACAGTTGAGATTGCACTGCAGAGGCCAGGGACCTGGGAATTAAAATAGGGAAATCCAAATGACTTCAGATGTTTATTTTCCATTAAGCTCCATGCTAGATAGGTTCTGTAAACTATGTTGTCAACGAATGTCTAAGCAAAAGTGATATGTTGTTGTTGTTGTTGTTAGGTGCCGTCGAGTCGGTATCCGACTCATAGTGACCCTCTCTACAACAGGGGAAACACTATTGTCAGTGCTTCTCTGCTGTTCATAGGGTTTGCAATGGCGGATTGATTTTTGGGAGGGGGTTGCCAGGTCCTTCTCCCAAGCCTACAGCTTCTGGTGTTCCCAGGCGGTCTCCCATCCAGGTACTAACCAGGCCCGACCCTGCTTAGCTTCCGAGATCTGACGGGATCGGATGCCACAGGGCTATGGCTGCAGGCTAAGCAAAAGTGATGTAACAGTTGCATAATGGATATAGCAAAAGGCTTGTTACTCTGTACCCCACCAACATTTATAAATAAACTTTCAAAAGGGATTTAAAAGCGGTCCCTCTTCATCCATGGCCAGAGAAACCTCTTTGATGCTGACAACCATTTAGGGTGTATGGGGTGAACATGTCCCAGTCCGGCCCGGAAGTTCGCATGGGAGGCGCCACTGAGCACACATATCTAAACACAGGTCACTCAGGACCCTCCGGGGCTGAGCGTGGACTCCTGCAGCTCTTGGGAATGCTGCGAGAGGAGAGGGGGAGAAAGGAAAAGCCTGGGGCGGTTTTACCTTGCAGGGACCGAAAGCAGCTCTTTATTCTCTCTCTCTCTCTCCCTCTCTCTCTCCCTCTCTCTCTCTCTCTGTCTTTGCCCTTGTCAGGGCAGAGAGGAACCCAAAGAAGTGTTACAGACTGAGTGTTAGCAGCTGTTTCTGCTGCCTTGGGGGCATCTATGGCTCCTCTGCCTCTGGCGCTGGGACCAGAGACTCGCCTCAGCTTCTGTCCCTAGGCGCTGGGCAAAGGGACTGTCCTCAGCTTGCTTGTAGTCCTTGAGAGCGCCATCTAGTTGTTCTGGTCTCAGCAGTCATGAGGAGAGATGCTTCCGTGTTGCTGGTCGAATCCAGAGAGAGTTCTTTCTTCATTGGTGGTCAGATGGAGAGTTCCCAGCAGGAAGCCAGCAGTCAGCAGCATCGCCATCAGCAGCTGCAGCTCTCAGCTTCACCATCAGCAGCCCCATCACCACCAGCCACCAGCCACCTCACCAACAGCTCACCAGCAGCAGCAGCAGCAGCAGCAAGCATCCCCAGCCACCTCACCCCCAACCATCAGCTCACATGCAGAGCGAGCTTTGTTTATATAGCCCTTGGGTAACTGACTGCCTTAACTGCCTCAAGACAACAATCAGATGGGGGCCCCAGGACCTAGGTGCAACCAATTTAGGAGTGACATTCAAATAGAGAGTGAAACCAGATGTCGCTCCTTTGGTTATCAAGGGGAGATCCTTTGATTACCAATCAGGGACAAGGTGAGGGTTGGATAATTCCCTACAAAGATGGAACATGAAATGGCTTCTCCAAACAAGGACCCTGGCCCTCCAGTGCCAAGCCGAGGACTGGCTTCATCAGGCAGCTCCACTCTCTGCTTTCCACACCATTTTCTGTTACTTGGGAAGGGATCCAGGGGTGATTATCGCCCCCTAATTTGTCCCATATCACCCGCTTCCAACAATCAAACCAACAATCAAACGGTAGCAAGGACAAAGGAAGACAAAGGCCACAGCTCGGGAGGGTGCAGGACAAAAGACACCAGCCGGTAGGGTGGGCCCAGGCCTCAGAGGAGGCACCAAACACTTGGCCAGAGCTTGTCCAGCCCATGGGGCAGCCGGCTCAGAGCCAGAGAGGAGCGGTCACCAGAGATGGCTGTGGAGAATATTAGACGCCCCTTCACCCGGCCCTTCAGGAGCAAGCAGTGGTGGGAATGGACTCAAGCCACTGGCCACGACACCCTCTTTCCCTGGTGCTGCAGAAAGAGTGCCACTAGTGGTGGTTCCCATAACCAAGACTTGCTTTCCACAGTCTGGGAGGCCACAGGCTCCCCTGCCAACCAGCTTCTGGCTGGGGTGTGTCTGTGTCACCCTCCCTCTCTCTGTCTCCTCTCCTTATAGGTAGGCCTATCACACTAGATTTAGGGCCCACTGCTGCAGTTTACCCTTGTTGTCTAAGTCAATCCATCACACCTGCCAGGAGCCTATCCCTAAATAAGGTCTCATTCTGAGGGCCCAGGAGGCCTGTGAACTTGGGGAGGACATTATTTATCCCAGCACACATGGGCACCCCTTAGTGATGCCGGCCTGGATCCCAGGTGAGGAGTCTGATGCCCAAGAGTGTCCGGGGCTACCGGGTGCAGTGGCGCACGCTTGTAATCCCAGTGGCTTGGGAGGTAGAGGCGGGAGGATCACAAGTTCCAGACCAGAGTCAGTCTGCGTAACTTAGCGAGACCCTGTCTCAAAAAGTAAAAAAAAAAAAAATGGACCGGGGCGCAGCTCAGTGGTCCAGCACTTGCAGAGCATGCAGGTGCGAGGCCCTGGGTTCAACCCCCAGTACTGCCAAAAAAAAAAAAAAAAAGTGTCCGGGGCTGGTCTGGCTTGCCAGTGGCGGCCCTGGCCCCGGGGTCCCCTGTTCTGCTTTGGTACCTGGCTGCCTGCACCTGCAGCTGTGTTTCCAATTGTGAGCAGTCATCCTGGGCTGGAAAGAGAGCATCTCCTGGCCACTCTCCCCACACCAGGTCACAGCGGGCTGGGTAGGAGAGCGCCTGGCATCTGCCAGACCAGGATGAGCCTGTTGGGTGGCCCTGCTGCTGCCCAGATGTCAGCTGCACCTTGTATCTCTGACTTATCTCTTCCTTGCAGGGCATCCTGGGGAGGCCTGTCCACTGCCACTGTCCCAGCCAACCTGCTGAACCCGTGGAGCTAGGGGTTGCCGCAGTGACCTCCAGAGTGGCCAAAGCGTTGCCAAGGGGTCCTTGAGCCGGACGCTGTTTTCCCTGAGCACCAGGGGTCTTCGTGTGCCTCCCCAGGTGGGGTGGATGGGCACCGGCCTGGTGTTCGGGGCGGGGCCATCGGGCCCCTGAGAGGTCCTCATTTCTGCAGCTGCTGTGCTGCATCTGCATGGCTCCTCACCCCCCACTTGCCCCCCGTGGACCACATGCCAAAAGACAGGAGCCCTCGAACTGGCTGCTGTGTTTACCTCTCGAGACAGCCACCTCCAGGCCCTGCTGACTCAGGGGATGGTGAGCCCCGCCCTCCACGGGTTGTGCCCAGAGCAGCTGTGGAGCAGGTGACAGCTGGGCAGCGGGAGCTCCCAGGGGGCCCTGGCTCTGCCTGTGTTCTTCTTTCTCCACCCAACTCTGCTGCCTCCGGGAACCCAGAGTGGCAGCATTAGAAGACAGAGATGAGCCGGCTCGGTGGCCCCACCTCTAGTCGCAGCGACTAGGGAGGTAGAGGCAGGAGCTGTGCAAGATCCAGGCCAGAGGCCACCTGTGCAACTTCGCGAGACTCAGACTTAAAACATGAAAAGGGGGGGCTGGGGTTTAGCTCAGTTGGCAGAGCACCGCTCTACAGTCTCTGAGGTCCTGGGTTTGATTCCCAGCACCGCAAAAATGGGAGAAGGATGTGGCAATCCACTCCCAAGGCAATCCCGAGACAGTCAGCCATTCAGAACCCTGTGAGGGTCATTATGAGTCGGACATGACGGACTCGAGGGCACAAAACAAACAAACAATCAACAACAACAAAAAACCCACACAAACAAACATGAAAAGGGGCTGGGGGTGCAGCCCCGTGGTGGAGCGCTTGCACAGTATGTGTGAGGCCCTGGGTTCAACCCCAAGTACTGCAGAAACAAAACAAAACAAAACAAAGAAAGAAAGGAAACAGAGAG
The DNA here is from genome assembly GCA_007922755.1 of Pedetes capensis. Taxonomy (NCBI): domain Eukaryota; kingdom Metazoa; phylum Chordata; class Mammalia; order Rodentia; family Pedetidae; genus Pedetes; species Pedetes capensis. The sequence goes on along the minus strand of VMDO01002909.1, from coordinate 50,073 downwards.
ATGACACAGTGTCCGACCCTCCCCATGCCACACTCACTACATTTCTGTGGGGGCTGAGTCAGTGGGGCCAGGCAGGCAGTGCCGGCTTGTCAGGAATTCCCTGTGACCTTCATACATCTGGCGAACTTGTAGCCATCCTTCAAGACCCAGTCAGATTGCACCCTATCCTGCCAGCTCTTCCATCATGCCTCGAAGCTCGTTCATCCTCACTGGCCTGAGGTCTAGGGTGCTCCCCGGGCCCCTGAGGGCCTAGGATCTGCAGGCTGAGTCCCGGTCTGTGAGCCAGGCTTCTTGTTGTGGTTCGTCAAGTTGTGTCCGACTCACAGCGACCCTCATAGGGATTTCAGTGGCAGACTGTTTCGGGATTGCTTTGGGAATGGATTGCCAGGTCCTTCTCCCATTTTTGCGGTGCTGGGAATCGAACTCAGGACCTCAGAGACTGCAGAGCGGCACTCTACCAACTGAGCTAAATCCCAGCCCCTGTGAGCCAGGCTTAGTCTATGCTTATTCCATAGACAGGCCCATGATTTCAGGTTTCAGCGCTGGCAGGTGGCAGCCCCAGCACCACAGCCACACTGCTGGCTTCCCGGAGCCATCCAGGGGGCCCTGCCCTCAGACACCAGCACACACAGCCCAGGGCAGCAGGGTTGTGAGGGGGCGGCTCCCAGGATAGTCCGCACAGCTGGGGTGACAGGCACTGGCTGGGAGGAGGAAGGAGGAAGAAGAGGCTCCATGGGGCCAGGGCTCGCTTAGTCCCAGGCCTCAGGGTGCCTGGGCAGCCACCTGTCAGGGTGGGGCTCAAGCTCATGACTCTGGCCCTGGCTCAGCTTCACTCCTGGAATTTGACCTCCCCCAGAGGGACAGGGAGGCTGGGAAGGCTGCAGGCTGAGACGGCAGGGCGTCCTCCTGCCTCTGTCCTTGGCTTCTACAGAGACCCCGAGTCCCCAGGGTCGGGTGTTCGGTAAAAGCAGAAGGAAGGGAACACAGAGGGCTCTGTCTCCACATGCCCAGCCCCAACCCCATTTCTGAGGAGCCCACATTGCTCTAACCTGGTGTCACCCAGCTTGGCCCTCCTCTTCCCAAGCCACAGCTTCCTTCCTGTGAGGCCCAGGGACCGGGGAATCTGGCTCCAGACACCTTGGCTGGTGCACCACACCTGGCAGGTGACTCATGTGTCCCAGGTACCTGGCTCTGCATCACTGTTTCCCAAAGCCCTGCAGGCTGGGCACTGTATGACAAGAGAGGAAACTGAGGCACAGTGACATGAGTAAGGTCATATGATCCGGGACTTGGGACCAGGTCTCTTGGCTTCACCATCTCATCTACAACTTGACCCACCCCCTCACGGGAGACTCTCCAAGGACAGGAATGTGCCACCACGTTATCCTTCCCCCAGTAGCAGCCCATGGCAATGAGTCTCAGGCCAACTCCAGTGGGGGGTGTGGGGCTGGCTGCACCACAGAGCCACAGGAGGGTGGGACCAGTGGCCTGGGGTGCGCCACACCCCTGTACTTTCCAATTCTCCAGGTGATGCTCAGGCTAGGTGACGATGGCCCTGCAGGGCAGCATTAAATAAACATCCTTCTCCCTCAGGGGCTGCATACAGTCCTGCTGTCTGTGTGCCTGGACTGCAGCCCAGCCAGAGGAACCTGGCCAGAACCGGCTTCCAGGAATTCCCAGTATGACAACCTTTTTGATAACACTTCAGTGGTGCAAGCTGTTCTTCACCCCGGGCCGCCATTTCTCTGGAGACAGTGGTGGCCTGGAGACAATGCAGACAATGGTTTTCCTCTGCCTCCCTCATCCCTCGCCAGCTTATAGGGAGAAGACAATCACTTCAAGTCCACTTGCTGGGCTTGGGGTGCAGGTGTCACCAGGTGGGTCATATCACAGTTCCCGGCCAGGGTACAGCCTGGCTCCCATCGGCCACTTGGTGAAGGAAAGACAGCTGTGTGGGCACCCCTTTGGGGTTGAAGATCCTCCTGCCCCTCCCACAGTGCCCCGCCAGGAGGTTAAGTCTGAGCAGCCAGCTGTGCCCCTGTCCTGGGGTGGCACACAAAATGCACCCGAGGAGGTCCACATGGGTGTTTTTCTTTTTCTTTCTTTCTTTTCATTTCTTTTTTTTTTTTTTTTTTTTTGTGGTACTGGGGTTGAACCCAGGGCCTTGTGTTTGCATGCTCTGCAAGTGCTGGACCACTGAGCTGCACCCTCAGACCATTTTTTTACTTTTTGAGACAGGGTCTCGCTAAGTTACGAAGACTACCTCTGGTCTCGAACTTGAGATCCTCCTGCCTCGGCCTCCCAAGCTGCTGGGATTACAGGCGTGCGCCACTGCACCTGGCTCCCACTTGGGTGTTTCCGTAGCAGCCTTCAAATGATGTCTGAGTGCCCTGCAGTGAGGACACAGGGACAGCCCAGCCATCAGCAGGACCTGATGTTCCCAGGAGCTCAGTCTGTGTCCTCCCCCCAGCCACCCACTACTGGGCACTGTGAATGAACGCAGGGCTGCAATCTGGGGTCCGGCAGCGGTGGCCTGGGGTGCAGGAATGTCTGCAGCACCTTCAAGGTGGGGCCTCAGTTTCACCCTCTGGAAGTCGGTTTCAGTTAGTCCTGTTTCCTCTACATGTGCTGTCATAAAACAACTCCCCCCTTCCCCCATTTCCCTAATTTTGAGACAGGGCATGGGTAAGTTGCACAGGCTGCCTGTGGCCTCTACGTTGAGATCCTCCTGCTTCAGCCTGTTGAGTCTCTGAAATTACGGACGTGCAACATAGTGCCCAGCTATGGAACAATGTCTAAGATATAGCATTTACTTAAAAGGAAAGATGGGGGGAAAAAAAGACAAGCTGGGCAAAGGTGAATAGTCTGTCTCATTTGTGTTGAAATGTGCCTAGTTGTAGAGACCGGAGGAGGTGTTAGAAACAGACATTTCTGGTGAGAAGGATTTTTGTATTATTTAATTTAAAAACTAAATGCAGATATCATATTTTTATTAAAATATACTGAGTTTTATTATATACTGAATTTTATTAAAATTAAAATATACTGAATAAAATATAAAATTAAAATATACTGAATTTTATTAAAATACACTGAATAAATGTATCTCATACATTAACATGTACCTAGTAATAAAAATATGGGAGAAGGATGTGGCAATCCACTCCCCAAAACAAACCTGAAACAAGCAGCTGTTGAAATTATGAGGGTTGCTATGAGTGGGACCTGACTCAACGGCAACAACAACAACAACAATAAAAAATAGGTATAGTTTTTCCTGGGGAAAAAGCAAAAAGGAAAAGAGTTTCTACCCTTGAGGAGTTGCAGGAGAGACGAGAACCTGACTCACAGTGGCTAACTGTACTCTCAGCTGTTGGAGGCGCAACATCCTGGTTTAGTGGCCCAAAGCGCTGTTGTCTGGGAGCAAGGGGCTTCCGCATTGCTCCTGGTGTAGGGGCTGAGACTACCCCATTCATGTCCCTGCCAGAGCTGTGCCCATGCCTTGCAGCCCCACATTGAGCTGTCATCCCCGCCCCCCAGCCCCGCGCCCTGGTAGAGAGCTGTAGCCCAGGGGTTGGAATCCGCCCTTCTAGTGCAGGTGCTTCTGGGGTCTTCCGGGGCTTCGCTATCACACGCAGGAGAGAAAGGGGTGGAGCTAGCTCCCCAAGGGCCGCCCCCCTACACCAAACAGTCCAGAGCAGCTGTGCAAACACCGGGGTATAAATGCGCCTTCCTGGTGGCCGGGCGCATCCTCTGGGCGGTGCCTCTGCAGCCCAGCTGTTGCCATGGAGTTCCGAGGGCTCTGGCTGCTGCTGCTCATCCTGGCCTTGGGGTCCCACGGCACAGCCGGGGAGTACGTCGGCCTGTGTGAGTACCGCTGTGACCCCCCGGCTCAGTGGGAACCCGGAAGAGCCAGGAGGAGGGGACTTTCTGTGGGCAGACAGGGAAGGCTCCCACCGGTTTGATAATTAGCATTTGTCAGATGCACACTTTTTTTGTGTGTGTGGTACTGGGGGTTGAACCCAGGGCCTTGCGTCTGCATGCTCTGCAAGTGCTGAACCACTGAGCTGCGCCCCCAGCCCATATTTTTTACTTTTTGAGACAGGGTCTCGCTGAGTTACACAGACTGCCTCTGGTCTCGAACTTGCGATCCTCCTGCCTCTGCCTCCTGAGCCGTTGGGGTGACAGGTGTGCGCCACCGTGCCTGGCAGACACACACTTTTTCTTGCAACAGGCTACAGAGTGGGTCTCACTGTCCTCACTTCGCAGGCAAGGAAACTGAGGCTCAGAGACTGTCCCCAGGGCAACCCTCCCAACAGCTGCTGGCACCCACCTCGTGCCCCATTCCCTTGTTTACCAGAGCTTTCTGAGCTACTCTAAAGACCTTTGTGTACCATCATGGCACATTTACGAAAACACAGGGGAAAACCGATGAGGAAAGGGTCAGGTCCAGAACGCCTTCATCCAGACGCCGTTGCCGCTCAGCCATTGCATGGCAGCGCCTGGTGGGATGTGGCAGAGTTAGGGTGTGGTCTTCGCCAGGTTCCCACACGTGGCAGCCCACAGGATCACCTGGGGAGCAATTTTCCAGGGAGCACCGGTTACCTAAGTGCATCTCCGGGCGGGAGCCAGGCCCAGGTTTTCAAAGTGGGGTTCCCATGGGGCAAGGTCTGGGGAGCGCCTGAAGAAAGCATGAGGGCAGGCAGTGATAGAAGAGGACTCGGGAAATGCCTCGGGGTTCTGTTTCCTGAGGGCCCCCAGTCTGTTCACGAAAGGAGGGGGACTTTCGCTGCAATAGGCATGCTGGGTAGAAAGAGGTACACATCAGGCAATTAGCATGGGGCTGCATGGAGAGGGGGTGAGCAGATGAGGGAGAGAAAACCCCACGCGTATTGTGATTTTCTCTACAGCAAGAATACCTCCTGTCACGCCGCTCTTTTTTTCTTTTTTTTTTTTGAGGTACTGAGGGTTGAACCCAGGGCCCGAGTGTGGCCAACGGCCCCTGCTGAGCCCCGCACTGGCTCGATGTGCACACAAGCAGAGAAAACCCAAAGTGGGCAAATCAATAGGACCTTGTTGTTGTTGTTAGGTGCCATCGAGTCGGTATCCGACTCATAGCGACCCTCATACGGTTTTCAATGGTGACTGTTTCTGGATTGCCTTGGGAGTGGATCGCCAGGCCCTTCTCCCATTTTTGCGGTGCTGGGAATTGAACTCGGGACCTCAGAGACTGCAGCACAGCACTCTACCAACTGAGCTAAATCCCAGGCCAATAGGATCTTGTTGTTGTTGTTAGGTGCCGTCGAGTCGGTATCCGACTCATAGTGACCCTCTGTACAACAGGGGAAACACTATTATCAGTGCTTCTCTGCTGTTCATAGGGTTTTCAATGGCAGATTGATTTTTGGGAGGGGGTTGCCAGGTCCTTCTCCCAAAATAGGATCTTAGTGGCCGGTAATTAGGGCTGGATGGCGGCAGGCGCCGGTGCGGGAGCTCGAGGGAGTTTAACAACTTGACCGGGTACTTGAGAGCCTACTGAATAATGGACGATACTCACTGCCCAGCCCGATGGCCAGCGCCAGTATGAGCGCAATGATCCCGACGACGATGATTGGAAAAAACTTCAAGGGCAGCAGGGACAAGATCTGCGCAGCCACCGCATCTGCATCTGAAAAACCAAGGGGGCGGGGGGGGGGGCGAGGGAGGACCCAGAACATGGATCTTTTTTTTTTTTTTTTTTTTTTTGGTGGTACTGAGGGTTGAACCCAGGGCCTCGAGCCTGCACGCTCTGCAAGTGCCGGACCTCTGAGCTACACCCCCAGCCCATTTTTTACTTTTTTTCTTTTTTTGAGATAGTCTCACTAAGTTAAGCAGACTTCCCCTGGTCTTGAACTTGCGATCCTCCTGCCTCCGCCTCCCCAGACGCTAGGATTACAGGCATGGCCACCGCACCGGGCTACCTCTCATTTTTGAAGAAAGAGGGTGTGCATTTTTGTTGGTCATACAGGGAAGGGGAGCTTTGTTTCTAAGTTCTGGGGACCCTAGTGTCCCAGGAGCTTACTTGTTCTTCTGACAAAGCAAGGCCAACGTGTGAAGGGAGAGACACTCGGACGGACCATTTCCCCTTGAACCTTCTGCCAAGCCTGACCTCCCGGCTCAGGGACATGGCCGTCCTTGCACTCAGCAGCAGGGGTGGCCAGCAGACCCACACAGCGTGGGCCCTGGCAGCTGACTGGGTCTCATTTGCACAGCGCCCAGCCAGTGTGTCGTCCCGACCAAGGACAGGGTGGACTGCGGCTACCCCCAGGTCACCCAGGAGCAATGCAACAACCGAGGCTGCTGCTTTGACTCCAGCATCCCCGGGGTGCCCTGGTGCTTCAAGCCTCTGCAGGACACAGGTAAGGGCCAGAGGGGGGCCCAGGGGGCAAGGCGCCCCAGGCCAGTCCTGGCCTTCCCAGGCTAGAGGTGGAGACTTGAGGTCCTCAGGAGGCCACATGCTCCTTGGAGGGCACCTGGCACTGCCAGGGGCCCTGGGTGGAGGATTCACAGGGAGACCTCATGCCCAGAGCCAGCCTGAGGCTGGCTCCCTTTTTCCTCTTTCTGTAAAACATAAAGTCACTGGCTTCCAAAAGGTGCCGTAATGAAGGCATCTTGTAGAGAGTTGTTAGGTGCCATCAAGTCGAGTTTGACTCATAGCGACCCTCATAGGGTTTTCAATGGCTGACTGTTTCGGGAATGCCTTGGGAGTGGGTTGCCACATCCTTCTCCCACTTTGCAGTGCTGGGAATCGAACTCAGGACCTCAGAGACAGCAGAGCAGCGCTCTACCAACTGAGCTAAATCCCAACCCTTGTAGAGAGAACTAGGTTCAAAACCAGTCTAGAGGGAAATGGGAAACAGGTAGATTTGGGATCCAGACCAACTTTTGAGACTTTTCAGCAAATGAAACGTCCAGAATCCCCCGTGGCCCGTGACAAACCCGAAACAGACAGCAGACAGGTGGCCCTGCTGGGTGTGGTAGCCAGCTCCTCCCTGTCCCCCCATCCTCGCCAGCTCCTACCTGCCCCAGCTGTGGTGCAGAGGTGGAGGGTGACAACCCCGCGGGGCCCCTCCATATGTGCACAGGTGCTATGCTGTCCTGGCTCCTCCCGTGCCCACCCTACGCCTTGGGTGTGGCCTTCTGCTGTGAGCCATCTGGCGTGTCCGAGCGCCACCTGGTCTTTCGAGAAGGCTGGACCTGCAGGAGACGTCTTCCTGGAAGCAGCCTCCAGGGACACTGGGAGCTCCCTTGGAGTTGGGAGGGCTCCGAGGAGGGGCTGTTTTCCCGCAGCCCTGTTCTCTGACTGAGGGCAGAGACCCCACCCTGCACAAGCTCCCCATCTTCTATGGAGACTGCAAAGGGGCAGGGTAGGGGCTGGGCCCAGTGGACAGAGCTGGCCACTGCCCCTCCGCTGGCTGTCACATGCTCCGGCTCCCTTCCGGCGTCTGCACCCCCTTTTCCGAGTGGTGGTCTGTTGAGGCGCACCTTGTGCATCACCTGCCATAACCACCGTCCAGTTTTCTCGCCCAGGGACCCCAGGTGGACGCGTGGCAGTTCTCCCAGGCCACAGGGACAATCAGGGCGGTGAAGCCCACCCTGACGTGGAGAAGCCAGGCAGCGGCGGGTGGAGATGCCAGCGCTTGCCTTACCGCCTTCACTTTGTTCCCAGAATGCACGTTTTGAAGCTGCCCCGGGATCGCCTGTCTGCCGTGGTGGTGGACGACTCCACCCAGGCCCGCTCTCCCCCCTGCTCCTGGCCGGTGTGTCTGCGACAGCTAATGTCCGGGGCCCCAAATCCTGCAGAATAAAGCTCCCATGCTCCGCGTGAGGCTATTCTTCATGCCTGATGCCTTGGCTCTAGTGTTTATTTCTGCCACGTCACTTGCAGGCTGGGGGAGGCAGAGGGTCAGGTGTCTCCTAGGATGTGGGGCCCGTGCCTCCTGGCCCCTGGCCCGGATGTTCGGACGGGTGGCACCACCATGCACACAGATACTAAACACAATTCACATGGGACCCATGGGTGAGGGGTGCGGACTCCTGCGGCCCTCGGGACGCCGGCAGAGATGGGAGAAAGGAAAAGCCTCGGGCGCTTTTGCTTTGCGGGGACAAACACAGCTCTTTATTTCTCTGCCCTTTATCAGGGCAATGAGAAAACCCAATGCCAGCATCTCTTATACAGCCTCAAGGAAGATGCTTCCACGTTGGTGGTCTCAGGGGAGAGCAAATTCTTCCTTACTGATGCGTCGTGGCTGGAAAGCGTTGTTTCCTTGCCCATGGTCCGGCAAGAAAAGTTGAGGTGCCACAGTACAGCTCCTTATATAGCTCGCCCAGGGAATGGCCTGAGCCAATCAGCTTTGAGTCCAATTGTCCAATCAAGTTACCTTCATTTTCCCTAGATTTCTAATTTACAAACCAGATCTTCAATAGCTGTTTTCCCAGTTTTGGGTTTTTTGGCCAATTTCCTCCCAATTTCTCCCTATACTAGGAAAGGGTACCCCCTAGCCCCGCAGGAAGAAACCCCGAGTCGCTGCTGGCCTGTGAGCACAGCTCTCAGGCCAGGTGTCCACCCGACAGGGAAGACAAGGAGGCTCCCAAGGAAGCCGTGCACGGGTAAGTTAAAATGCCTTCACTTCTGTCTGAAGAGAGCAAGCCGTGAAAACCACCTTCCAAACTGGTGCTGTCGGTCTTTATTTGCAAGTCCAGCTCAACACCCGCAGCACTGTGGGTGGCCATCTTCTCTCCTGGTCTCTTTTTTATGAATGTGGAGACTGCTGTGATCAGGTGAGCTGGTGTCCGTGGGGAGTCCACGTCCCTCACGGTGTCCACAGCCTCTAGAGCTGAAGCTGTGGGGTCTCCCATCCCCACTTCCTGGGAATGCTTTGCTCCGCTCTCACCCTGAGGTATGAGGGGCCACTTGCAGGCCCACTGTGTGCAAACCACAAAACATCCACACATCACCCTCTGCTGGTTGCTATGGGTGACCGCCGCTCCTCAGGGCTCAGCCACGGCCAGGCTTCCTGCCTCCCACCTTCCAGATAAAGTGCAGACACGCAACTGCCCACTTGCCCTGTTCCTGACAGCACCTAGCCCTGAGAAACCCATTTCCTTGGGCCACCCTCAAGTCACTAAGGGCACCCCGGGCCCTGCAAGCGATCCTCTCTGGCCCTCTCCGCTGCCTTGCCAGGCGGTCTGCCTTGCCTGCAGTCCCTCCGCCAGCCTGGCCCGTGCAGCTTTCCCAGGGACTCCTGTGGGAGGCATCGGCCAGGCAGTGGTGAAAGCTGCCTGTCTCCCCCAGCCCCATTTCTGGGCTGCACGGTTTCCATGCCCATCCCAGGACTGATGAGGGGGATCGAGCCCCGAGACACCTGGTCTCACTCAGTGGTGGCTGTACTGCCGTGCTGGGATTTGGAAACCTGGGGGTGCATTTCTGGCTGTCCTGTGAATGTAGGGGCAGGACTGGCATTGAGTGGACACAAAGCCATGGATGGCAGGAGTCTGTGGTGTGCAGACCGTCCCTACAGACCACTGCCTCTGATAAGGTGTGGCAGGCAGGAAGGAAGGGAAGAAAGGGGCCTCTGCGGCCATCTGCTTCGTGCCACCTTCTGAGACATGGATACCCACGAGAGCTTCCTCCGCGATACATGGCTTGAGCCGGTGGCCAGCACTTCCCTAACAGATAATATCTGTTATGCCTGGAGTTCGAGTTCCCCAAAGATCACCAGGGAGTCCAAAGTTGCTCTGCAAGAACAAAGAGCCTTTATTAAGGCTCAAGCTCGAGGGTGCTGCACTTCACCAATGCAGCGATTTAGTGTTGGACCCCGACTCATTGTTGGGTAAGGGCTTTTACTGAGGGTTACAGGTAGGGGTAAAGGGGGGTGGTGGTGCAGGTGGTCAGTCCTTTGATCTAAGATGTGCTGGAGGTTGAAGGTGGACTCAGGCATGCTATCTGTCTTATCAGGGGGTCTGGGAGTTCTCAGTGATTACTGCCTGCGTCTGCAGCCATTTGATCTATGCCTGTATCTCCTGGAATGTAGCTCTGTGGTTTTTTCTAAGAATCAAAGTGACCCTGAGGTCAAACTTTAGAGAAGGTATGGTGTTTGGTCAGCCTGGGTATCGCAATATCCTTGCAAGCAGCACAGTTGATAGATGATAATACTGTTTCTCAGATGGCCTGGTAGCCTGCAGCATTAGCCCTGTGGCATCCGACCCCGTCAGATCTCTGAAGCTAAGCAGGGTTGGGCCTGGTTAGTACCTGGATGGGAGACCGCCTGGGAACACCAGAAGCTGTAGGCTTGGGAGAAGGACCTGGCAAAAATCAATCTGCCATTGAAAACCCTATGAACAGTAGAGAAGCACTGACAATAGTGTTTCCCCTGTTGTACAGAGGGTCGCTATGAGTCGGATACCGACTTGACGGCACCTAACAACAACAACAACAACAACAGATGGCCTGGTCGGTAGCCTGTAACTCACTCCGCACAGGGGCAACAGGTGATTCCAGGTCTGGGTGAAAAAGGGAGACATAGACCCTCCTTCAATACATAGGAAAACCTTTTTCCCAGCCAAGGAAGCCCAGCCTAAGCCGAAGGGTGCGAGAAATGCGACCACCTGAAGGGAAGATCAAAGGGGGGTGATATCTGTTCCCTTAAGGAGAGAGGGACTTCAGAACCCCCAAAGTCCCCCCGACAGTGTCCAGAGATGTTTGCAGGGCCCAGTGTGCAGCGTCCACGGGTCTCAGTGATGTCCATCCACAGTGTCCAGGGGCCTGCAGCAAGCAGTCTGCAGAGACCCCAGAGGCCCCCAAAAGGCCACGGTTGTCCGCAGTTGCAGCTGTGTGCAGATGTTTGAGGACAACGGCAGGTGTTTGCAGCAGTTTTCAGATCCGTTGGAGATGCCCGCAGCTTCTCTGCTGGGCCTGCAGCCTCCCCACCTTGGACTCAGAAACATGAACGCAGCTGCTCCGGGATCCTGATGGCTGGACCTGCCGCTTTCTGGTTTCTATCCCAGAAAGCAGAACGTTTCCTCTCTTGTTGGAGATTTTTAAAGCACCCCATACATGGGGTCCCTCTAACCAGCATGAGGGGCTAACAATCAGGCTGCATTCTACTCACTCCTTTATCCCCCCTCCCATTGAGGGAGCAAAGATGGCCCCTGACCAGCCTGACCATCCTCAACCACCTCAATTTTGATTGGCTACCCCTAGCACCTCAGTTAAATAACTGCCCCTATCTGGAAGGTATGATAGTTCACCTGCTGTACCTGTCAGGAATGTGCCCTGATTGGCTGCTCCTGGTACACACCCCCTCCCAGGAGCCTATATAAGCAAGCTCCTGGACTCCACCTGGACCCTCTTGTTTTCACCTGCTCCTGGACCCCATCACCTCCATCCAGTGCTCCCCAATCCTGTGGAAGACCACCTAGCAAGCTGATGAGTCAAGACCAGGGGTCCCGAAGTGCTGAAGGCTACAAGCAAACCATGAAGAGCCTCTCAATTCCTCCCACTCTTGGGAAGGAGGGAGGCAGAGAAGGCGAGCTGTGAGAGTCAAGACCACTAGACCTCCAGCCCAGCGGAACACCAACTGCTTGTAGCTGTGCCTTTAAGGTTGAGCTAGCACTTGAGCACTTGACAGGGGCTGCTTGCTGGTTGCACCCCACTTGGGGAGCAACCCAATAAACTTTCCCTCCTGTTTCCCACAGAAGGTCTCCCAAGGTCCTTCTTTGGCGCCTCCAGCCACTACACCAATCCAGTCCAGTGGGTCCCCGATACCCACTCAGTGTCAGGGCAAGGCTCTGACCTCTGCCGAGCCTTAGCCGAACACCGACACTCTATCTCACCAGCTCCCTTCCCCCACCCCAGCCTAAGCCCCCAGCCTGCTCGCCCTGGCGCTCAGGGTCCTCTCCCACTCTAAGCTGTCCTCAAAGTTTCTTTGGGGTCCATTTTTAAATCCTTTTATAAACATGTCCCAGGTCTGAGGTTTGTGGCAAGCTTCCCGGATCCCTTCTGTGCTAACACCTCCACGCTGTGACTACCGAGTGTCCCACTGGACGCCGATGGTGCTATAAAGCTCTCTGTGACCTTTCTCACACAGGTTGGCTTTGCTCAGCTTTGCACGGTGGGACTAGATCTGCATTTTCCACACAGGCACTGGGTGGAGCGAGGAAGCCTGTGCTTACCTGGGACGGAGCTTTGCCCATGTGCAATGTGCTCCTTTCCAGCATGGGCTAAGCCTAACCCGGCAACCCGTGCGCTACCCATCCTGTTCCACAGTTGGTCCATGCACAGTGAATCCATGTGGGGCGCCAGCCCCCCGCCTCCTTCACCACACCTGGAGGTGCAGGTGGCTTGCTCACAGGGAATGCGGAGCCCCAGCCCCTGCCTCCCGCGTGGTGCGCTCCCGTGGGCTGAGGGCAGGCTGAGATGCCATTGCGTTACGTGTGATTTCCCTATGGGCACTTGCGCACTCACTTCTCAAGAGTTGGGTGTAGGAGTGTCTGGGAGGGGTGAGTTTCACTTCAGGATGGCAGAAGGGATCTTGCAAGATATTTGGGGTAAAGAGGAGAGAGGTCTGTGCCTGGGCCAGACACTTCCTGGTCAGGTTCTGCCACCCCAGCCCGGTCCCAGGTGAAGAGTCCTGGGGACAGATCCTGCCTCGGTCAGCATCTCCCCCATCTTTCCTATTTTTCTTCCTCACGGGTTTTGGGTTTTATGCTAAGTGAAAGAAGACCCCAAAGGCCACGTGCTGCATGGTCCTGTTTACATAAGGTGGCAGGAACAGGCAGAGGCACGGGGATGGAATGTGAATCCAGGGTGGCTAGGGTGGGAAGGGAGGCAGAGTCACTGCTAATGAATGTGGGGTTTCCCTTTGGAGGATGATAATATTCCGGGATTATCCACAACACTAGACACCCAGAGGCTGGGGTTTAGCTCAGTTGGTAGAGCACTGCACTGCAGTCTCTGAGGTCCCAAGTTCAATTCCCAGCACCGCAAAAATGGGAGTAGGGCCTGGCAATCCACTCCCATGGCAATCCCGAAACAGTCAGCCATTGAAAACCATATGAGGGTCGCTATGAGTCGGATACCAACTTGACAGCACCTAACAACAACAACAAGACACCCAGAACATTGAACTGTGCACTTTCAAAGAGCGAATGACGTTTACGGTTGTGCATACGCCGATCACACCCACACACAAGTGCACACACATGCACATTCACTTACACCCCTGTGGGTTTACCCACTTAGGTAATGTCTGCCTGGAAATGGACAGTGCATTTCCACACGCAGGGGGAGCACCAAGGTGGGGGCCGGCTCACCCAGGCCTCGATGCCACGGGTCCTGGCGGGTGGCTTCTGAGGTGGCTTGTTCTCTTCCAGGTGTCTCCTTGGGCCCCCTCTACCATTTCCAGACCAAGCTCTGGGTATAGGAATCCTTTGCTGCTTTTCTCTGCTGCTGTCCCTGCCCCTGTTGGCCTGGCTGCTGCAGCCTTTCCCTCTCACGGACCCTGGCTGCTGCCCCACCCGGCAGACCTGCTTCCCTAACCCTAACCTTCCTCCCTGGGTTCTTGGGGGTCTCTCCACCAGGAGGGCCACCTGCTCCGACCCTGCAGTGTGCAGTCCCCCCCACTAGAGGGCGCCCGCACACCTACCCGCTCCTGTTTATTGCTCTGCGCCTTCCACCCCCCTGGCCCTCACCCACCACTGTCTGTCTTGGGGCAGGGGTGGTCCTATTTCCTTCTGACAGCTCCTCTCAAATACAGCCACCAGGCTGCTTCCAGATAAGCAAATTAGGAGAAAAGAGGCCCCAGAGCTCCTGAGGTCACAGTCAATCCGTGGCCAGCTTCCCACCTCCCCTCCAGGCTGTAGGGTCATCGATGGGGGCCTTCTATGACCTTGCCCAGCCTGCTGTCCGCTCTGTGTCCTAGAGGTGGGAGCAAGGCCCCAGTTCCCTGCTGCCCTCTAAGGATGGTCACTCCAGGCATGTCACCAGGACAAAGCTTGGGGAGCTGGGAGCTAACACAGCACCTGACACCCCTCCTTTCAGGTCCTGCTCACATCGGCCTTGGGCCAGAACTTGCAAGGTCTGCCTGCCCAATAGCAGCGGCCTCCCCAGAACCTGGTCCCAGAAAGGCCTCCCACAGAAGCAGAGCAGCAAGCGTCCCTTGCTTGGAGTTGCCCCAGAGCCCAGGGGAGGGCAAAGAGGGCAGCGGTGCAGGAACAGGTGCAGGACTGGCTTGCCTGGGGTGTGCGGAGGCCGCCTTCACCAGAATGGCTCCGAGCCTCATGTGCCACTGCCTGAGGTTGGGGTCACGGGAACACAGGGACACAGTGGGGAGGCTGGGAGGATGGGGGACACCTCCCAGCCTGGACACAGTTGGACGTAAAACCCCCATGTCCGGAGAGGAAGCTGACCACGGCCAGCCTGGGTCAGATTGGGCAACGAACCCAATCTCTCACCAGCTAAACAACGCACACCTCCCAGGACAGCCGGAACGTGGTCTGCCCTGCCCCACAGGACATGAGCACATCATTTGGGGAACTGGACACCGAATGCACGTAAAAGGTTTTATATAAAATACTTTATTAGCAGTCTTTATTTCTCAAAAGTATCTAACTTTATATTCACATTCTGCATCTCCCTGTGCCCCCTGGGTTTTGTCTCACTCTTTGTCATGCTCTAGTTTAGCTGGCGTTTGACAAAAGCCTCCATGGGTTTCCATCAGACTTTTGTCCTCCGCACCACAGGCACATAACAAGGGAACATTCTCTTTCCTTCTTGGAGTGACAGGCGATGAGGACGCAGCAGTCAATGCGCTACTCAGGGGAAGGAAATATCACCAAGGAACACGATCAGGCACACGCATGGGGCAGGTCCGCACTCACGGGCACTCGGGCGTGCGAGTGTGCGCATGGGCGTGCGTGTACCCACGCACACACACGCCCGTGAGTGGAGCCGGCCCATGGGGGTGCTGTCCTAGATAATTCAGACCAGCAAGGGCAGAATGGTCCCTCCCCACTGAGACAAGGGGCCAGCTAGTGACACCCACCACGGCACTGAGACATAAGTGCCACAGGGCAAAGGGTGTGGACCACCGTCTCCTCTCTGCCATCTGGTGGCGGAATGACAAACTGCACAAAAGCTGCTCACCTAGCATTGCACTTTGCACCTGCCAAAGCGTTTTCCATCCATTTACACATTCCGGATGGCCGGTAGCTTGGCAAAGCCAAAAAGCAGGGATTTTGAGGTCCAACCTGGCTTCCGAGTCCCCTCTGCTCTTTCCCAGCCCTGGACCCCCAGTGTGTTGCCCAGCCTCTGGAAGGCTCAGCCCAGCATGTCTTCAAAGCAGAGAGAGCACAGCAGCCATACGCAGGGGCCCAGAGGACAGCCTCTCCCCACCCCTGTGGCCTGGGGCAGCACTAGGCTGTGGTGTAGCCCAGTGCAGGTCTGATGGGTGAGCAACCAGAGGAACCCGTGGCGGGTACAGCGCGGTGCCCGCGTGCCACAATGAAAGAGGCTCAAAGTGCCCAGTCTCAAGTTTTCTCATTGAGACAACCAAAGGTGGTCTCTGGCAGGTGGATATTGTCTGTCCCTGCCCTCGGCCCCGGAAGTGACTTCTCTCAGTGTATTTTTAACCTAAAAGACTCGAGTTCCATTTTTGGGTCCCAAAGGTGCCTCCCCAAGGTGAAATAATCAGCTTCCAGCCCCTTGAACAAAGTTTACTGCTCCTCCTCCTCCCTGGAAATGACCTTCGAAGAGCCTAGTTGTCTACTTGATATCAGGGAGCACAGAAGAAAGAGAGGCAGGAAATCATGGGGACAGGGGAGGAAGGCTCCATTTCCCCCGCTGCTAACCCTGGCAGGCCGCTGAGCCTCTACCCGAGATTGATGCCTGCCTCTCAGGTGAGGAAACCGAAATGCAGGTGAGAGGCATGTTTGGGCCACCTTGGTCAGAATTTCCCTGAAGGAATTAGACATGAAGAGTTGGTCTGGGTTTGATCCCGACATAGAGAAGAGCGTGCCACCCAGGTACCACCTACTTACCACCAGGATTCAGAGAAACAGTCAGCTGGGGGTGTCCGGCCATAGGGCCCTGGAGTAAGGTGGGGATGGTCTGGGAATCCTGACAACAGCATTTGAACGTGTGCCGCTCAGGGTGACAAGGGAAGTGGCACCCCAGGGCTCCTGTGGACACCAGAAGAGGGACGCAGGGGGCAGCCTCCCCTAGCACCACTGTCCGGCTTTCTCAAGCCCTCTGGAGTGGGTGAGGAACATGGTCCTGTAGGGTGACCTCTAACCCCTCATCTGCTCTGATTAACTTCTTTTAAAAGTAGTCCTGGGTCACCTTGCCTGCCAGCAGCTTGCCAGCGTGCATGTCCCTGAATCTGCCCTTTGGAATGACCTCAAGCACACTATCTTTTATTAAGGGGTAGCAATCATCTGTTCAATGTGGGAGTGTGAACTTCAGGGGACAGGATTCCTGGGGGGGGCTGCGGTGCTCTTGGGGTCCAGATTTTAAGCACAGAGGAATCCCGCTGTTTCTCTCTGAAATGGCTGAGGCCCAGCCCCGTGGTCTCTGTGGATTAGGGAAGCTGTCTTTTGAGTAGAGATGGTCGGCCCTCCTCCTATGCGCCACAGCACCCAGCAGAGCCTGGCATGCGAGTCCTCAGCGGCGCTGTGCCCTGTCACACTGACCCACGATTGAAAACTTGCAGGGGCTGGGTTCTCTCGGGACTGGCCTCCCCTGGCGTAATTCTGCAGTACGGTCTCTGAGCTGGTGCTCTTTCCAACTCTACTTCACCAGCTATGGCTAAGCAAGGCCTTACCGCTACCTCGAAATCAAGTGAAGACTTTTTATGAAAGCTAACGTGTCCCTGGTTAAAAACTGAATCTAGAAGGCAATGCTATGTTTGTACAGAACAAGCAAACCTAAAGTTATAGTTGAATATGTATTTCAATTGCGTTTACTAAAAAAGATCTCAGAGTGGAGAAAACAATAAAAAGAATCTCTAGCCGGGCGCGGTGGCGCACGCCTGTAATCCCAGCGGCTTGGGAGGCAGAGGCAGGAAGATCGCAAGTTCGAGACCAGAGGCAGTCTGCGTAACTTAGCGAGACCCTATCTCAAAAAGAAAAAAAAATGCGCTGGGGGTACAGCTCAGTGGTCCAGCACTTGCAAAGCATGCAAGCACAAGGCCCTGGGTTCAACCCCCAGTACCGCCAAAAAAAAAAAAAAAGAATCTCTAAGCATTTTCAGACCGAATCCATGTGCACATAAAACTTGGATCCTTTTCATTCTCTATAGGAAATGAAAGCATCAAGGCCCCCCACCGAGGAATCTCAGAGCCTGTCAGAGCCGGAAGTGACCCTGAACACCATCTAGTGCAACTAGTTACAGATGAGGAAACTGAGGCTCAGAGAGGTGGACTGATCTGCCCACGAAACCACAGTCCTCCACAGGATTCCTGATTCTAGGCAATGGTGTTCCAGCAAAAAGCAGCTGTGTTCTCCTGAAGGGGACATCCCTGGGCACCTCCCTGCCTGTCCCTCTGGCTCGTCTGTCACTGCTCTCCCGGCTGACTCCGGGGCCACACGGGAAGCTTCCCACAGCCGGACTTCCCAGGCTCCGTGGAGGTAGTTGGTGTGATGTGTGAGCAAGGGGGAAATGCTCCTTAAAATTCAGTAGGGTTGATCTTCTCCATGCTTTCTGGGTAAAATAAAGGTGGGCCAAATGTGAAGCAGAAAATATCAATTTTGTGTAAATCAAGAAGCATGTGGAAGGTAAAAGGTCTGGAGAGAGCTGGCCGATTTCCCTTTCTGACTGTGTGTCTGACTGTCAGCAGTTTCTGCTGGCTGTGGGCAGCCTGTGTCACGGCCCCCTTCCACCTGGAGCCCCGAGTTTAACCTTCCACCAGTTCTGCAAGTAAGTCTCGCTCAGTAGCTTGGTCAAAACCCTCTATCTCTAGGCAAAGTAAGCTATTTACCCTGAATGAGTCCTCAACAAGTACTAAAAAGATACAATTTCTCAAAATGAATGAAATTTATCGACTTTGGCTCCGAAAGAGACTTCATCGGAAAAATGATGAATGCTGGAAAGAGGAAACCATGAGAGACGGTCACAGAATGGAGTCACCCCACGCATGGACACTCTGCCCCAAGACGTGGACATCCCTAGGGACCAGCCGGGGAGCTGCTCCTGATTCCCAGGCCGAGGGCTGGCGCTACCAAACATTGGGAGGAGTTCACGGAGGAAGCCCCTGTCCCCGGCTGTGTCACGGTATCAAATTCTGCCCCAGCTGGGCCCTTTCGCAATCGGCACGTAAAAAACAAACCTCCCTACAGCTTCCTAGTTAAAGCTAGAAAAGGTAATGGAGAGAAAACCCGCCCCGGCCGGGCGGGGAAGCAGAACACTGGGCGCCACCAACCGACGCGGTCCCCGTGGTGGCCCGGGACAGTCTCCGGTGCCGCGGGCGCCAGTGCGCCCCCACGATCCAGCGGCGCCCCTGGCCACAACGTCTGACTCCGCCTCCTCGCTGGCTGCCGGCTGCTTTACCTCTCCGCCCGGATCTTGTACCTCAGGACGAAGTAGGCGATGAGGCGCAGGGACACGAAGAAGACCCCGAGCACGACAAAGTCCAGGTACAGCTTGGCGTTCTCCACGTCCAGCTCCCGCAGAATGGCCTCCGACTTCTGGAAGTGGCACGTCTCGTCGATGTCACAGTGCAGGTCTTCTCGGTCCAGGCCGTAGATGGAGAGGATGACCCCCTCGAAGCCATACCTGCCGGGGAGGTGGGGGAAGCGCCAGGTGTGAGCAGCAGCCATCGCTCCCCGGGCGCCATGACAGAGGGTCAGCACTGCCCCCGCCATGGCGCTCCACAGGCCTCCTCTCCTCTCAAACCGCTTTCCTCCCTGGCACGTGCTCTAGCTCCTCACCCTCTTCCTGGGACCAGTGCACCCCACTGCCTCACACCACTCGTGTCTGGTTTGGTTTCCTTCAGAGTCACCCCTGAAGACCCCAGTGGGCCGCACATCTTCAGTGGGGAGATGGATCCAAAGCACCTTCTCCCCTATGCTCCTTTTGATGGTTACACATAATGGGGCAGATGTCTTGGCAAGGGCATTGCAGCATCTAAACGAAGCCCTCCTGCATTGTCTTGTTGTTGTTAGGTGCTGTCGAGTCAGTATCCGACTCAATGCGACCCTCACAGGGTTTTTCAATGGCTGACTGTTTCGGGATTGCCTTGGGAGTGGATTGCCAGGTCCTTCTCCCATTTTTGCGGTGCTGGGAATTAAACTCTGGACCTTAGAGACTGCAGCGCAGCGCTCTACCCACTGAGCCAAATCCCAGCCCGCCCTGCATTGTCTACCACAGCACTATTCTATCTTTGCCTCCTCAGAACGAAAGCACTGTTTCGCAGAAGAAAGGCGCCGTGGCCTCTGGCATCTGGTATTGGCCAGCCTGCCCATCGCCGATCGCTGGAACTGTGCCCAAAGGCTTTGTGGAAGCCCATTTCCCTCAACAACACACCAGGGGCCCAGCTGACATTCTAGAAAACTGCTGCTCTTCCCAGCCTGGATCTCGGGTGTCACGAGGACTGGCTGCAGCTGGGGCTGGGGGGGCAGGGAGGCGTTCTAAAGACAGGCACAGCCCGCAGAAGGGCCACTGTCCACAGAGCCACTCAGCCAAGGGGCAGCAGTCCCATAGCCCGTGGTCCGAAGCGCTAGAACATTCTTGACTGAGGATATGGAGATGTTCAAAGGAGGACTTGTTTTCCACTAGATTTCTTAGACTTTACAATCAGGGCCTTGGGAAAGCACTGTTCACATAAACCATGGCTTTTGTGAGAACCTTGGTCTCTGGCACAACCCTCTGTCCCAGTGAGGGGCCCCAGGCCCACGCCCCGCGGCTCCCCCACGCCACCTGACATAGGAGATGTAGGACATCCACTGCAGGTAGGTCGGGATGGTGTCAAAGCTGACAAAGAACCCCGAGAAGAGCAGGACGGGGATGGCCGTCACGGGGCCCACGAAGGTCGCCACCTGGGTGCGGGCAGGACACGGCGGAACTTACTGGGAGGGATGGGGGTGTCCCACCCAGTTTCCACTCGGGCGGCCCCAAGGACAGTCACAGCACCCACTGGAGATCGTCCTCCGAGGCCAGGGTTTCCCTGGGCTCACCAGGACGCGGCTGGCAGCCCAGACGCCCCCACAGGGCCAGCGGCCTGGTTTCCTGCAGAGGGAGGGGCCCACTCGGCCACGGCGGAGGTGGGAAACTGAAAAAAGGTGCAGCTTCCCAGCAAGCCTTTGGGGACGGGCACAGAGGGAGCCTGTCAGGCAGCACATAGCCGGCCCCGGGGCTGACAATCGGGTGGCACCATGCCATCTAGAGGTGGAGGTGCAGCCACTGACCTATGACACAGGCAGTCCCACAGCCAGGCTTCCAGGACCCCCAGGACCCAGCACAGTGCCCCTCCTCGAGGGCCTGCTGTCTCTCCTCAGGGACACTGGGGGCTGTGGACAGGCCAGGTGGACAGGGAGCAGTGGCAGCCCTTGCTGACTGGGCTCTGAGTGCAAGGACTCATGCCCTGTGCTCAGGTGGGGCACCCAGAGGGGCCACGGGCTCAGGATGGACTGAACAAAGCATACAGCAGCCTCCCACAGAGGGCATGAGGTGCAGGAGGGCGTGTCTGTGTGTGGTGTGTGTGGGCGTGTGGTTCATGTGGTTGCCATATGGAGCATGTTTGTGGTGTGTGTGAGCTGTGTGTCTGTAGCGTGTGGTGTGTGGGGAGGTGAGGTGCATGTATGCATGTGTGCATGTATGCATGTGTGTCCTTTGCATACGCGATGTGTGTGACTGTGATGATGTGTGTGGTGCACGCAATGTGTGTGGTGTGTTTGTGGGAAGTGGGATTTAGCTCAGTTGGTAGAGCACTGCTCTGCATTCTCTGAGGTCCCAGGTTCGAGTCCCAGCATCTCAAAAATGGGAGAAGGACTCTTGAGGCAATCCCAAAACAATCAGCCACTGAAAACCCTATGAGGGCGCCGGGTGTGGTGGCGCATGCCTGTAATCCCAGTGGCTCTGGAGGCAGAGGCAGGAGGACAGCAAGTAAGAGACCAGAGGAAGTCTGCGTAACTTAGCGAGACCCTGCCTCAAAAAAAAAAAAAAGTAAAAAAATGGCTACAATGTGTGTGTGCGCAGCGTGTGTGTGCATGGTGTGCAGGAGGGTAATGGGGCTCTGTGGGACCCTACGACAGGGGCCGGGAAGGATCTGAGCTGGCGAGGTGGGCAGCCAGCTGTGAATACGAAGGGCACACGAGTCTATGCGTGGTGTCTGAGCAGGGCTGGTGGAGTCGGTGCCGCCTGGGCTGCAGGTGGACAAGCTGGCCTACAAAAGCAGGATGGTGTCCCATGGTCCTCAGGGAGCCGGCCAGTGGCTGAGGGGAGCCTGGGACTCGGCAGCTGGGAATCGCCTGCGCTCACAGCAGCTGCGCCCGCCAGGTAGCCAGGCTCTGTGCTAAGTGAAGGGGACAGAAACCGCACAAGCTTCCGCCAGCTGTAAGGGCGGTGCCAGGGCCCGTGTCGGGGGCTGAGGAGCCCACTCCGACAGGAATAGGCGCAGCAGTGCTGAGGGACTGAGAGAGTCCCACGGGGTGGGGGAGGGGCAAGCCAGGCCTGTGCCTGGCCTAGAGTCAGCACAATACTTTCCAAGGACAGGCCACCGCTCAGGGTGCAGGGAGCAGGGCCGCCCGCTCCCCCAGGATCCCTGAGGCTGCCCGGAGGCACTGCTTCATTCTCAGGGCTGAGGACCAGCAGGCTGGGTGGGTGGCTTTGAGGAGGGGCACCATGCTATCCTTCTCTGCAGTGTCATCTTTCACCTTCAGGACAATCCTACTAGGCAGGCGCCTTGGCTGCTCCCCTCACAGGTTAAGGACACTGGGCCCACGGAGGCTAAGCAGCTCTGCCAGTGCCACCGCCAGGAGGCACGTGGGACCTCACGGGGCTGCCATGGGCATAATCTGCCACTCTGGTTTGTAAGGACAGGATGGCCTGGGCACCCCGAAGAACTGCAAGAAACTGCAAAACTCGTAGGTTTGGCAGGTCGGGGGCGGAGACCAAATCTGGAGGAAATGAGAAGGGGCTCTGAGAGGCTCGGGACCGGGTGGGGAGCCAAGACACACCGTGGGGGACCTGAGGAGGGGCTGAGTGGACCTCCAGAGGCAACATCACAAAGACGTTGAGGGCTTGGCCTCAGAGCCAGCTGCTGACCCCAAATCACTCTGCCTCTCTCGTCCTCAGTCTCCCCACCTGTAAAATGGTACAGCCCAGGACTTGACCCCATGGCGTGCTTGGGACTAAGCGGGCTGGGATTTAGAAAGCACTGTGAGGCTCCGTCAGGCTGCATGCAGTCCGCAAGGACACCACTGTGGCCACTCTCTGTCATAGGACTGCCGCTCCCGACCACCCAGGACCACGCCGCTCCCTCCCACGGAATGACCTCGCGAAGCCACTGGGGCCGTCAGGGCAGAATTCAGGGGAAGGGCATCGGGGGAGCAGTCAGGCTAGGTGGCAAAGGGCAGGCGGGAGGGCAGTGTCCCCTCAGCTGGTACCTGCAGGGACGTGGAAGCAGCTCCGATCAGCAGCCCCAGGGACTGGGCCACGAGTGAGGTCATGGTGCCCAGGGCAGCGAACAGGACGAAGCGCACGGCGTCAGACGGCTGCGACGTCATCCAGTACACGATGCTGCAGTAGGCCACGGGGAACATGATCTACAGACACAGAGCCAGGGTCACACAGGCCCTCTCCCGCGCGGTCCTCTCCCCCCCCTCCCCGCGCGGCCACCCGCCCTTCCCCCACAGCCCCGGCCAGAATTCTCAGGTCAGGGAGTGTCACCCACTCACTCCTCAGTGGGTCCCTCATGGAAACATGGGCCCCCACGCCACGCCACAGGGCACAAAGGAGGACTAATTTTCGGCCCCTCTTCAGAGTCACTGCTGGCTCGCACACCTGGAAGGGGACGTCTGCCATGGTCTTGGCCAGGTAGTAGGCCTTCAGGCTGTACCAGTAGTTGAGATGTTCTCGGAGGAAGACGCCCATCTCCAGGGGAACTAGGGTGGGAAAGCAGAGCAGGGTCAGTGGGCACGCGTGGAGGCAAATGCCCAAATGGGCGAGGGGCTGCGCTGCGGGGACCTGGCTTTGGCTTCTGCCTGTGGGCCTCTTGACGCTGCTCAGAGCTTGAGCAATGCGAATGAAGTGTTTCACTGAGCTGGAAAAACCGCCAGCCATTCTAGAACCCCAGAGCGGTCGCTGGGAGCACCAGGCTGGAGCACCCCGCTGGAGCTACTGGGGGCACTCTCGAGAGCCCGTCCTCCGGGGCTCCCCTGCTCTCTCCCTGCCCCCTTCTGAGGGCTGACTCTGCAAGCTGCTCAGGGAAGCTCAGGGCAGCTCCGGAGGGGGCTCACAGGGCGCTGGGGTTCACGGCGCTTTGCACCCAGCAGCCCGTGGTGTCTGGCAGCAGCCAGCTTGTGAATGGACTGGAGCTTGAGCTGTTTGCCTGATGATGGGTGACACTGGCAATGGACACTGCCACGCCATCCACCAGCACACCCTCACCCCCTGAGAGGCCATTCGGCAAGGCAGGAGACCAGAAATGCAGATGGGCTTGAGATACCAGCCGGCCCGTAGGCCAGGAGCCCAGCCGTCTGTCACTGGGCTCATTTGCCCAGCATCTGCTGGACGCCTATTCTGGGCCCTGGGTGAGAGGCGGGGGGGATGAGCTCCAGGAAGCCGTGTTCCTCTCTGCAGAGCTCTGAGGGCACAGAGGCAATGCAGAATTTGAGGGGCTCCTGCTTAGCAAACTTTGGGAAACAACCCCCCATCGCCTTGAAGGTGGTGAGCAGTCCTCCATAGAGATTCAGGCCTTTGGGTTAGGCACGGTATTATCTTTTCCAAAATCAGATACAACAATAAAGCCTGCTTCGTAAACGCAGAAAACGGAATTCACAACATCAAGACGCTATGCGTTCAGAAAACTCATGTCTCGGTCAAGGCAGCGCTCAGTCCGCCATTCTGGGGGAGGCCCGGCTAACGAGGAGGGGAGGGGTCCGCGGCGGCCACTCACAGGTCAGGACGGTGGGCATAAGAGCCGCAAACATGAGGAACAGCATGGAGAAGAAGAGGAAGCCGGAGTTGCTCAACACCTTCTTGGCTTCGTTGCCGATGCCCAGGTAGAGCAGGCCGATGAGGAGGCCGATGCCAATGTGGGAGGTGATGCGCAGGTGCGTCAGGACCTGCGGGCAGACGCGGAGGTCCAGGAACAGGGCATCAGGCCCTGGCTGCTGTGACAGCAGAGCTGCCGGCCCACCCGCCCTCTCCTCCAGCGAAACGAGCCGGAGCTCTCGCCAAACTCACGCAGGCACGCACAAGCACAGGCTCACACGGCAAGCTCTGCTACTGTTAACACTGAACGACTACTCGGTGTTAAACTCCCTTCAAAACTGGCCAGCAGCTGGGCACAGTGGCGCACGCCTGTCATCCCAGCGGCTGGGGAGGTGGAGGTGGGAGGATCGCAAGTTCGAGACCAGAGGCAGTCTGTGTAACTTAGCGAGGCCCTGTCTTGAAAAGTAAAAAATGGGCTGAGGGTGCAGCTCAGTGGTCCAGCACTTGCAGAGCATGCAGGCGCGAGGCCCTGGGTTCATCCCCCAGTACCACAAAAAAAACCAACAGCAACAACAACAAATAAACAAACAAATAAAAAAAACCCAAAAAACTGGCCAGCTAGGGAAGCCTCCCTCCAGAGAGAAGTGAAACAGTGGCAGGGACTTGGGTCTGTTGCAGCCCTGATGGCAGAGTTCCGGCCTGGGTTGTTACGACCCCCTTGTTATGAGTGTCATCCAACTTAAGTCCCAGAGGCCACCTGGACATGCAACTTCTCCCAGATAGGTGGCCGGAGTGTCCACTGAGACTATGTTGTTGTTGTTAGGTGCCGTCGAGTCATGTCCGACTCATAGCGACCCTCGTAGGGCTTTCAATGGCTGATAATTTTGGGATTGCCTTGGGAGTGGGTTGCCATGTCCTTCTCCCATTTTTGCATTGCTGGGAATCGAGCCGGGACCTCAGAGACTGCAGAGTGGCGCTCTACCAACTGAGCTAAATCCCAGCCCACTGGGACTATGGGTGTCACCAAGGTCACTCATTTGCCACCTCCCTCCCCATAAGGGATGGCTCGATCCCGGCCTCCCTGTGCCTCCAAATGCTCTTCTGAAGGATGGATGTACTCACTCCGCTGGTCCCTGGGGTCACCTGGGCCACCTGGCTTGTTTTACCCAATGGACTATGAGCACAAGCAACCATTTGCACCCCTAACCGGGAGGCCTTCGGAGCTGGCCTTCAGCATCCCTGTCCCAGGCAGGTCCACGCAGGGGCTGCCGCTTCCTTTGCAACCCGGGGATGAGACAGAAGGGGCGGAGCCCTGCCCCACCCACAGCACACACATGACAAGGGCCAGGCGCGCACTGGCTGCTGAGTACACTGACGTCTTGGTGCCCTGTGGTGCCATGGCCCAGCTGACTCACGCAGGCCAGGAAAAGCAGCCTGAGAGCTGGCTCCACAGCAGTGAGCGGGGGGGACCCCGTGAGAACCCCGAGCGCGGCCTTACCGAGTCCCGCATGATGCTGAGGAAGGTCCTCTTGAAGAGGATGCAGAACTGTGTGAGGCAGCTGGCAGAGAAGCTGTGGCAGCCCTCCATGGAGGCGGAGTCCTGAGGACACACGGGGCAGGGGGCAGGTGAGGCTGCGGGCCAGGCCGCGTCCTCCTGGCTGAGCCGGAGGGGTCACGCCGCAGGGGCGGAGCGCGCGTGCAGCTCGCCCGGGGCCGTGGGACGGGCATTACCTTTCTCAACCCCTTCAATCGTTTTGTCTGCTTTACCTCTTCGGAGGGCCGGTGCCAAAGAAAAGGGTTCACCTCAGCGTCACTCCCCACGTCCCTCTTGTAGGCCGAGTCGCACATGCCCTCCCGCACGGCGCGCACCAGGCGCCCGTTCTGATCGCCGTACTCGCCTGACGCCACCTCCATCACTGCGGGGGACACAGAAGGTGGGTCAGAGACGGCCCAGGAAAAAGGTGCCTCAGGTCTCCTGAATTCTGCAACAGCCAGGTGCTGGCTCCAGGGGGGAAATTTTTAAAAGATGATGTGTCTCACACCTGTCATCCCAGCTGCTGGGGAGGCGGAGGCGGGAGGATCGTAAGGTCAAGACCAGAGGCAGTCCGTGTAACTTAGCGAGACCCTGTCTCAAAAAGTAAAAAAATGGACTGAGGGTGCAGCTCAGTGGTCCAGCACTTGCAGAGCATGCAGGCGCGAGGCCCTGGGTTCAACCCTCAGAACTGCAAAACAAAAACAAAAACAAAAAAAGCTGATGTGATGATGCGTGAGACCAGCAATGGACGCTGCCACGCCATCCACCGACCAGCACCCCGTCACCCCCAGAGTGGCCATTCGGCACAACAGGAGACCAGAAATGCAGATGGGCATCAAGGCACCGGCCAGCCTGTGAGCCAGGAGGCCAGGCGTCCGCCACCAGGCTTATCTGCCCAGTGTTTGCTGGACGCCTGCTCTGGGCCCTGCGTGAGAGGTGGGGGCATGAGCGGGAGGAAGCCGTGTTCCTCTCTGCAGAGCTCTGAGGGCACAGGGTGTGACAAACGTGGCAGTCCTCGAGACCACAGAGGAGCAGTGCCCACGGCTGCACAGGGCGCGGTGCCCTGCAGACCCTGAGACGAGGGACCCTGCCTGTAACCCCAGGCTCCCCATGACTAGTGCCACCCCCGGCCACCCTCCGATGTTCCCACTATCCTTCCTGGACCCCACTGCCACCCTGTCCCCCTTAGACCCGCTTAGACCAGGCCCCTCGGCTGGGCCTTCCTCTGCTGCAGGCTGGCTGGTCCCCACGCCATGGCCGCTCTTGCTCCTTCCTGCCTGCTGTGTGCTGCGCACTCTGACCCTTCCAGCCTGCCCCTCCTCCCCGGCCTCCGTGTCACCTCAGTGCCACCCTGCCAGTGCCGAAAGCCCCCACTCCCTTGTCTTTCCACAGCCTCCAACTGGTAGAAGCAACCCCCTGCTTTAGAAGCTGGTACTGGGCCACTGACCACTGCCACATCAAGCTGGAGCCAGGACCCACAGGGACTGCAGGGAAGGGGTCAGTCTGGCACTGAGTGAGCTCCCTGGCACTGCCAGGTGGCACCTCTAAGCTCCTCCAGCCACTCACCCCACCACCATGAGCCATAAGCCCTCTCCCCTGGCCCTTTCCCACTTCCCACTCCCTTCAGGAAAGAGAAGCCACCGGAAGGCAGCCCCCTCCTCCCCAGGGCCCTTCTTCTCCTTCCTGCCCACTCCTCCCTTCCCTTGGCCCGCAGCACCTGTCCCCTGTCCCTTTCCCACTCTCTCAAGAAGGGCAAGCAACCGTGAGCCAGCGCCTTCCCGTGGCTTTTAACTGTGCTTAAGCCTCCCCTCCGAGCCTCCCTCTGAGCCTCCCCCCTAGCGTGCTCCCTCAGCCTGGCCGCCTGTCACCGCAGACGCATCGCACCGGCTGCTGCTTGTGGCAAGGGGCGGCCCCAGGCACTGGGCCGAGGACACAATTTGGGAAATGCCATACTGGAAAACGTGGAGTCCTAGGAGCTGTGGGACCAGAAGTTTCGAAGACATGAAAACTGGAGGCTGGCCACGGAGGAGGGACGCCAACCTGGAACGTCCAGGGCAGGCTGTGTGGGGAACAAGTCAGGGACCCGGGATCCGGGGCCTGGTGTCCTCCCAGACCGGAAGGAGGGCTCAGAGGCGGGACGAGGCCATTCGAGGGCGTGGCACTGGAGGAGAGGACATCCTCTGTTCTCTACACACTCCACTACAGGACGGCACCTGAGCCGTTTGGGGAATATTCCAGAAACCTCCAATAGGGGCGTTGGATCGAAGCAGAGCCCCCAAGAGTGGGGAAGACCCTCTTCTCCCTGAAGCCGACGGAGGTCCTACTCACCGAAGTCGGCAGGGTTGTGGTAGGTGGGGCAGTTCAGACCCAGGTCCCTCAAGTACGGCACGAGATTTGAGACCTTCCCGCGGTACACGCACTGGCCTTGGCTGAGGACGTAAAGCTGGGAGAAAGGGGGAGAGAAAGGCGTCATTCCCAGCTTCCCTCTGGGCGGCGACAGGAGCTCCATTGGTCAGTTAGTCTGTCCAGCAGTTGGTCACTCAGAGCCGGGGAACTGGTAAAAGGCATGAGCACTGGGGTCTGGGTTTCCCAAGCTGGGGGAGGGGCCCAGAGTGGAGTCTGCGGGGGAGGTCCGGGTGGGCCTCTACGGTGGGAATCCGGGGAGGGCCCTGGGCAGGGCTGGGGCACAGATACCTGGTCAAACAGCTCGAAGAGCTTGGCGCTGGGCTGGTGGATGGTGCAGACGATGGAGCGGCCGCCCTGGGCCAGCCCCTTCATCAGGGACACCACCTGGAAGCAGGAGGCACTGTCCAGGCCACTGCAAGGCAAGGGCACCGTGAGACGCAGTGGACGGCGGGGACAAGCTCGCTGCCCCGGCTCATGGGGGATCTGGGGGTCACTGCCACGGGAGGCCGTGGTGTGGGGCCCCTGCCTCTACTTCCCAAGGCCAGGCTCTGCCTGCCAGGCCTCTGACTGTCCTGTGTGGAGCCACAGCGGGGGGCTGTGTGTTCTGTGTGTCATTCCAACAAGGACAGAGGAGCCTGGCCTGTTCTCAAAAGACCGGGAATGGGATAGGGTATTGCCACCTGTCTTGGCGGGGGACTCAGAACTGTCCAGCCAGGCAGCTGGGCCTCCCAAGTGGGCCACAAAGCCTGGTGGTCAGCCGTTGCAATCCCCTGTCCCTCACCCTATTTGGGGGGCTGGCAGTGGGGGGTCTTAGCTACCCTCCCGCAGATGTTTTGCTGACTATGCCAGTGTCTTTTACAAGGAGGTGGGGACCCAGGGCTCACTGCGGGCTCCTGCCGGAGTCCAGCCTTCCTGGGTGGCCCCTCAATCCCTTTTCCTTCCTTTGCATCCCCAGCCCACTCTGCACCTGTCCTTCACTGTGCAGCTACAGGGCACGGGGACATGGGTGGCCCCTCCAATTATGCTCCATGGAAGTCGGCCGGCAAGAGACCATTGCAAGGCTCCTCGCAGTCACCTTTTAAAAATATATCTTCACGGAGGTGGCCTTAAGTGGCCTTAAATCCTACCCTCTGTGGGCCAGTGCTTGGTGGGCCCAGGGAAACAAAGAAGATGTGCCTCTCCCAGCAGAGGGCCACAGACGGTTCAGTACTATCTGAGGTTTCAGGCAAGGGGATGTGTCCCCTGCAGATAAGGGGGACTACTGTGTTCTACATTTTAAGGTTTGTTGTTGTTTTTAGGTGCCGTTGAGTCAGGTCTGACTCATAGCAACCCTACCTCATAGAAACTTTCTAAAGTAGGGGGAAAACCACCCACGCGTACGTTAGTGGTTCTTGGCTTGACTGACCGTTAGAAATATCTGGGTGCTAATTGCAAAACAGGGCTGGGATTTAGCTCAGTTGGTAGAGCGCTGGGCTGTAGTCTCTGAGGTCCTCAGTTCAATTCCCAGCACTGAAAAAACGGGAGAAGGACCTGGCAATCCACTCCCAAGGCAATCCCGAAACAGTCAGCCATTGAAAACCCTATGAGGGTCGCTATGAGTTGGATACTGACTCTACGGCACCTAACAACAACAACAATTGCAAAACATTTTTGGTTTCAGGTTGGAACAAGTTTAGCTGCAATTGGAGAGACCAACAGGTGGCAGGAAGGTGACAACATGGCATCTGGTCATGTGTCGCTCAGTGCCCTCTCTGGCCGCCTGGCTCAGAGGCTTTTGGGGACAAGGTGGACTAACTCAGCGTCCATGGGCTTCAGGACCAGGACTCCAGAGAAGCCTCACCCTGGGTCCCAATGTCCTGTGTGGTAACTGGGCATCTCCAGGACAGGCGTCAAGGCTCAGGGAATGGCCCCAGGTGGGACTCTGAGCTGTCAAAGTGCTAAGGCACATGATGTCTCCAGAACTCAGGACCTTGGGCCCCTTTCTCAGGGCGTCCCACAGCACTGGCCTTCAGGGGAGCTGTGCTACCAGGACCGGTGACAGGACACGTCCCCAGACCACGTCCCCCATTCAATGGCCTACATGGACTGGGCACACACATGTACCTGGATGCAGAGGGAGGTCTAAGCCAGCCCGTCCATCCTGTGACCCCGGAGCACACAGGGCACCCCCCACAGCCCCTCAGAGGCCACAGCAGGCTGGCAGGGCCCCTGTAGAGCCCCGGAGCAGATGGGGACTCTTTCTTGGCCCTCCTGGCCCCCAGCCCCTATGCTCCTCAGCTCCAGCATACCTGGTGGGTTCATCGAAGAACATGACCGGGGGGTTGTTGACCAGCTCCAGTGCGATGGCCAGGCGCTTGCGCTGGCCGCCCGACAGGCTCCCCGTGCGTGTGTTGGCGCAGGACAGCAAGCCCAGCGCCGTCAGGATCTCCTTGACCTGGGGGCAGCGGGACCAGGGTCCTTGTTAGGACACAGCTCCAACCTCAGGGCCCTCAAAGCCCTGCCGGCTGCTCTGTCCTGCTGGACACACATGGCCAGGCCACACAGAGGTCTGCACAGCAGGTCTGGCCCACGTGAGCCCAGCTGCTGTCTCCAAGCCAATGGTCCCGACACAAGCTGGGAGCAGCGCTGCCCAGAGGTGAGAAGCAGTGTGTGAGCCAGACACGAGGGCTGGAGCCTCGCCTGGTCTCTGGCTGGGGACCTGGCACATTCTGTCACTTCTAAGCCGGGCACAGAGACGATGTCCAATAAATATTTGATCAATGGATGAATTAATGGCCACACAAGTGGATGGACGATTGGGTTTCTGACCAGCACAAAGGGTCACTGTGACCATCAAATGGAATGAGTGCAAAGTGCCCGGCGTGACACGTGGCAACCAGCAAGATGTAATCACCGGCTCCCGTTACCCACATGGCCGTCAGACAGAGCATGGGAGCGCAGCCCTGCGGGTCCCCAGCTGCACAAGCCGGGCCGCTCAGAAAGCCCCTTCCACCTGGTGCCCACAAACACGGATCACGACAATGTACCGGTCTGCAGCCTGACAGAAGCTGTGGCTGGCCCATTCTCTGGCCTCTGGGAAGAGGACTGAGCACTGAGCCAGAAACAGCCCTCTGTGCACCCAGCCCTCCTCCTCCGCTCAGGACGCTGAGCCAGCAGGGACTCGGAAGTGGAGGTCAGCAGGTTCTCAGGCCCGCATGGGGCCCTTTCTTGCTGCAGTACTGGGTCCCCTGTGGCATTTGCTCAGGAGCAGGCCCTCGGGGGGTGGAGGCCGTGTCAGCTTCCCTCCCTGGGGCAACTGCCTCAGTGCTCCCTGCAGAACAAGCCCCACCCCATCCCTGGCAGGGCACCCCTGCAGCGGCCAGTCCCTAGTGGCCCCAGAGAGAGGACCTCAGGCCAGCAGCTTCTCTGGGGAGCTGAGGTCATCCGAAAGAAGGAGAAATGCACAAGGAGGAAAATTTCCACTCTGAATATCTGAATTATTTACGCATGGTCAGTACAAAGGGTGGCTCTGGTGACAGAGAGAACCAGGGCACTGCTACCGGACAGGCCAGGAGCAGGCGCAGTGCAGGGGCAGCGAGACCCGGGTTCCAATCTTCCTCTGCCTGACCTTGCTGATGTCCTTTACCCAGTGCTGTCCACTACTCCTAGTACGCCAGGCCCGCGAGGAAGGCCAACCCAGAAAGCACTGCGGTGTGACTGTCTCAAAAGGGCGAGCAAAGTGGGGAGGCGGCTGGCGGACATCTTTCTAGCACTTTCTCACACTAAGCCAGGAAGAGCCACACCCCCACCACTGGCGACGACCCTGCTCTCTCTGCGCTACTGGACGATGGCCCTGAGGGGGCACCAGAAGCTGAAGATGATATGATGTAAGGGGGCGTGGCTAAATCCGCCTCGGGTGGAGAAAGCGCCTGGTGCTGGCAGGCGAGTGAGAGGAGGCTCGCCCGGCTTCCCGTGGACAGCGCGGGAGCGTGGACTGTCACCCTCCCAGCGTGGCTTTCTGTGGCTCTCTCTGGGTCGGCTGACCCGCACCTCCTCTCCATTCCCTGAGGGCTCAAGGAACCAGGAAGGGACAGATGAGAGGAGAAAATCTCAGTCATGCTGGAAACGTGTTTATTTGCTTCTGTAAAAGGCTGGTTAATAACACTTAGGAACCAAATTTCTCCTGCAAGCACGTGTGGGTGGGAAATGGTTATTTTTAAGCCTGTGACTAACTGTCTTCATTGTCAGTGTTTTGTAGAAAATAGTTTAATGTAACTGTGTTAAACACTGAAGGAGGTGGAACACCAGGTCTAACCCTGAAGTTGGTATCTTCTGGCCACCAGAGGGCTCAGGCCACTGATTGCTGGATCCAAGAGTCAAGGCCGTGCCACTGGCCCCAGAACCATATCCCCTGGACTCTGGCTGCTGCAGTCCACGGCACATGCTAAGCCGTGCCACGCCCCCAGAAGGAGAAATGTCACAAATCAACAAGCAAAAGCCAGTACCCAAAAGCCTCACGTGTCCCACTCTCCAAGTGGGCCCCTGGCACACTTACCATCTCCCTCCTGCCCTCGTCCTTCTCCTGCAGCTTCAGGTGAGCAGACACCTGCAGGGACAAGGGCAGTGGCATGAGTGCTGACCACGGTGGGGGGGGGGTGCCCCACAGAGCCACACCAAGGCCCCAGAGCCCCAGCGGCTTCTGAACTACCTGATGGCTACAGAAAGCCCCAAGAGGTCGCGGTGTCCCACTTCCCTTGGCCTAATAAAGGCAGGGTCGTGGGAAGGCAGTGTGGGTCTGAGATGCTTCTGGTTATCTCAGGTGAATTCTCTGTTGTGCCAGCGGAAGTTAGATGTGGGCAACACAGAGACAAGGAAACCCCGGACATCAGGGCCTTGAGGAACTGCCTGAGCTGGGGCCCGTGGTGTTCATTTAGGAATTCCATGAAGCACTGGCTGAACCATTGACAGCTTGAGATGGTCACAGAGGGAGTCTTTACACCACGGGAATTGGCGAGGGCCGCACATCAGCCTGCGGTTCCTTGCTGCTCTGTTTGTTTTCTGGAATCCCATGTGCCAGCGCAGCACTGGGCTATGGCTCTGGCTTGGTAGAACCCTGAGAAGGAATCACCATGGCCAGGGTCAGTCTTGGTTCTGCTGTACCAGCATCTGTGTTTTGGGGTGCACTGGGAGCCTCAGTTTCCTCATCAGCATGATGGTGAGGTCAAAATTTGCTCACCTTACTAACTAATGACATTGCTGAAGGGGGTCAAAAGAAAGTAGTGATCGAGCTAGAAAATCAAATCAATGGCTCATTGAGAACTAAACTTGGGCTCAGAGATCAGCAGGGGCTGTGTGAAGAGGGTGTTTACTAAGGATGCAGCACAGTGAGCACCAGGGTAAGGAACCTTCACATTAGGCTGCCCATCCTGGTCTATCTGCAGATCCTTATGAACCCTCTGTTCTCACCAAAACACCCATCAGGAGGGCAGATAAATAGGCATGGCTCCTCCGCACACCCTGTTCAGGGAGGCTAGTCTGGTGGAGAGGTGTCCCCCAACCTATAGAACACTCAGTACTGGGCAGGAGGAAGATGGGGAACAACCCTGCCAGCCCTCCTCATTTCCCCACAAGGCAGGGTGGGGAGCAGATTGTGCATCTGAAATCTTAACCCCCCTCTTTTTGCTGAGCTAAGAGTCCCTTGGTGGGCTGGGATTTAGCTCAGTTGGTAGAGCGCTGCTCTGTAGTCTCTGAGGTCCCAAGTTTGATTCCCAGCACCACAAAAATGGGAGAAGGACGCGGCAATCCATTCCCAAGGCAATCCCGAAACAGTCAGCCATTGAAAACCCTATGAGGGTCACTATGAGTCGGACCTGACTCGATGGCACCTAACAACAACAACAACAAAGAGTCCCTTGGAATCACACGGAATGCGGTGCACCCGCCACTCCTTGACTCCGCAGGGAAGAAACTGCCCAATCCAAGTCAGGAACACGGGGCAAGACCTCTCCAGGTGGGGACACCAGTGCGAACACCCCATCTGCTAATCTAAGTGCAGAGTGGACCAGGCTGAGAATGTCCCCCACAGGCACGGAGAAGACACAACCCTGCTGGAGGCTCTACACACAGGGACAGCGTAGAACACCAAAGAGCCCGTGCACAGAACGAGCCCTGATACAGCCAGAGCTGAAGGTGGCCTTCAAAGCTCCTTTTAATGGGTGGCATTCTGGGGGGCCCCGCTGCCCGCAGTGAGCTTACTGTGGGCTCAGTCACTGTGGGTTGATTGGTTTGGCCTTTTTCAAAACTGGCCCTCAAGCTTAGCGTGCCCGCGGTAGTGGGGCCATGGTCTGTTCAACGAGCATAACCAGGCTGTCCTGGAAACCTGTCCTACAGTCACCACCTGGACTCCTCTGTGGCCCCAGGAGGTGCAGGTGATTTTAGCTCCTCCCCCTCTTCCAGGCTTCTCCACTGGAGCTTCAGGTGAAGGCCCCGTGGGAGGGAGAATGCGGAGCCAAAAGAACAGGGCAGAGCTGTAAAATCAGCCAGCTCGAGGAGCCCTTCCATCTGAGGAATCCCACCCGAGGTTCTGGCCAGCCCGGCATGGCTGGTCTTGCAGATGAGGAAACTGGGGTTGCAGAGCGAAGGCAACTACGTGCATGGAAGGAAGTCAAGCTCAACATGAACAGAACTGTTGGAGTCAGAAAAGTTCTGCCTCCGAGGCCCCGTGTGGCTGTCAGCAGCTGTGCAACTTGGCCTGTGCTTAGTCCCAGAGGCTCTAAGTCACATCCCAGCCTCTCCTGGGATGAAGCTGCTGGGGACTGTGTATGGCTATGTGCAAACCCAAATGGCTATGATATTACTAATGGGCAGGTAGTGTATACAGCATGGATACGCTGGACAGAAGATGATTCTTGTCCTGGGTGGGACAAAGGGGGATAGCGTAAGATTTCATCACACTTCTCAAAAAGGCAAACTATGTGCAGTGCTCAGCCATTGCTGATTCACTGGGCAGGCGGGTTAGTCGGAGGCTGAGAACCTCTAATGGCAGCGGGTGGACAGGGACTGGGACACAAAATAACTCAGGATAGCTGGTGGCAGGGAAGTCCCTCAGTCCACAGGGAACAGGACTATGGTTCCCATAGAAATGGTCGCCCATGTCACTGACCAACGATCTTCTCAGGAACTTGGCCATGACTGTGCCAAACTCATGGTAGGGATTTATCTTCTGCCCAGCTGCCCAGTGAGGCTGGGGCTTCAACCCTGCCACTGGGCACTGGGGCTGGTGGTCTGTGCAGGCCTGGAAGAGCATTTGGCCCCCGGGCAGCGCTCTGGGGAATGCAGAGTGAGAGAAGCAGGGGCCCTGGCTCGGCCCTCGGGCTGCACTCCAGGGAATGAGGAGTGAGGAGAACAGGGGCCCCGGCTTGGCCGGCGGGCAGCGTACCATCATGGCCTCCTGTACCGTGAGGTGTGGCAGCAGCATGTCGTCCTGCATGATGTAACAGGACACCTTCCGGAAGCAGCGCAGGTCGCGGGGCAGGCCATTGATGAGGACCGCCCCCTTCATGCCCGTCTCCCTGCGAAGGCAAAAAGAGGAGGCCGTGAGCCCAGCTGCTTATGGCCCCCATCCTCAGGGCTGAATGGGGGTGAATCCCTATTCATCTCCCTCCCAGCCTCTTCCCACCAGGGGGAGGGGAACAGAGAGGAAACCTCCCTCCCAGCCTCTTCCCAGCAGGACCACTGCCCCCAGAGACACGAGGGGCACAGGGGCCTGAGACCCAGAATTGTTGTTGTTGTTGTTAGGTACTGTCCACTCGGTATCCGACTCATAGCGACCCTCATAGGGTTTTCAATGGCTGACTGTTTCAGGATTGCCTTGGGAGTGGATTGCCAGGCCCTTCTCCCATTTTTGCGGTGCTGAGAATTGAACTCGGGACCTCAGAGACTGCAGCGCAGCACTCTACCAACTGAGCTAAATCCCAGCCCGAGACCCAGAATACCATGTGGTAATCTGCAGGAAGAAAGTGCCCAGCAGGGGAGAGGGAGCCCCACAGGAGACCTCCGCACTGGCACGTTTGTGCCAAGTGGAAACGGCCACTCCTTTCTCCTACTCCACAGAGACACTCGGGGTCACCCCATCGCAGCCACGAGGCGGGGCGATGCACCTCTGGCTCTGCAGGCTTTGTGAGACTGGCCTCTGCGCCAGCCCACGTGCAGGCCAGGCTGCACCCATGGCCCCACCGCCCACGGAGGACACCAGCAGGTGCCTCGAGCGCAGGTGGCTCCGAGACAGAGCCTCATCCTGGGCCTGCCCAGCCCAGTGGATGGTCTGCGTGCAAGGGGAGACGTCCCTCCGACCACAGGTGAGCAGCTGCGTGGCTCCCGTGTGCTCCCAGAGAGGGAGCAGCCCGGCCTTAGGGGTGGCCCTGTTGGCTCCTCTCTCCCAGGCCTCCTAGGAGCTCTGCTGCTGCTCAGGGCAGACCTGGCTGCTGAAGGTGCTCTGCAGCCCAGCTTCCTTGATGCTGTGGAGCACAGGAAGGCTGGAAGGAACTAAGGGAATCCCGGCTGGTTTCCAGCCCCCCCAGCCCTGTGCCTCGGCTGAGGGCCCTGGGGTGGGTCCCACTTTCCTCCAGGCAATGAATGGGTCCTCTGGCTTCCCTTGAGTACCCATGGCAGGCTGCCCTCCATGGCTCTGGGATGCCCAAGCACCCCTTGGTCTTCCAGGAGCCATGATGTGTGATGTGCTGAACACCAGCCACCCCCCAAAAACATACTCCCCTCTCCTACATCCTTCTCACGATTCTGGGTGTGGAGAATTTGGTTCTAACTTTCAGGTGTGATTTTAACAGGTAGGAATTTTTCATAAGCGAGAATGTGTAAGGTTCTAATTTTTGGTACTAAGGAGTGATTCAGAAGCCCTAAGAAAGGGGGTGACGTTGTTGTTGTTGTTGTTGTTGTTGTTGTTGTTGTTGTTAGGTGCCGTCGAGTCGGTATCCGACTCATAGCAACCCTCATAGGGTTTTCAATGGCTGACTGTTTCGGGATTGCCTTGGGAATGGATTTCCAGGTCCTTCTCCCACTTTTGCGGTACTAGGAATTAAACTTGGGACCTCAGAGACTGCAGCGCAGCGCTCTACCAACTGAGCTAAATCCCAGCCCCAACAACAACAAGGAAGAGGGTGATAGGTGTTATTTTTTCTCAGTAACAGAATTATTATTATTATAGTAGTGCCTCTTATTCACAGGGGATATGTTCCAAGTGGGTCTTGAAACCACGGTACCAAACTCTATATGTGTTGTTTTTTTTATACCATATGTATACTTGCAATAAAATTTAGTTTATAAATTAAGCAGGGCAAGAGATTAACAACCATAACTAAAAATAAAATAGGACAATAGTAACAATATACTGTAATAAAACTGCTAGCATCACTGCTCTGAAGTAAAATAAGGGCCACTAGAACACAGCACTACCATACTGCTACAGCCGACCTGTTAACCCAAATGGGCAGGTAGTGTATACAGCGTGGATACTCTGGACAGGAGATGATTCTTGTTCTGGATGGGACAAAGTGGGATGGCATAAGATTTCATCACACCTCTCAAAAAGGCATGCAATTAAAAAACTTATGAATTGCTTATTTCTGGAATTTTCCATTTAATATTTTGGACCATGGTTGGCTTTGGGTAATAAACTATAGAAAGCCAAACCACAGGTAAGGGGGCATTTTTATTATTGCTACTTGCTGAAGTGACCAAATGGAACCTACGAGAAGTGAAAAGAACTGGCTTTAAGAAGCGCACGCCTATAATCCCAGCGGCTCGGGAGGTGGAGGCAGGAGGATCGCAAGTTCGAGACCAGAGGTAGTCTATGTAACTTAGAGAGACCCTGTCTCAAAAAAGTAAAACAATGGGCTGGGGGTGCGGCTCAGTAGTCCAGCATTTGCAAAGCATGCAGGCGCGAGGCCCTGGGTTCAACCTCCAGTACCACACACACACACACACACACACACACACAAAGGCATTTTTCAAGCACTTCTAAAGATTCAGTTTTATAATCAGAAATGAATGGCATCGGCATGACTTTGGAGACTGTGACCCCTAAAGTTCTAGACAACTAACAAGGCCCAGCCCGGCAGTTCCCCCCTCTCCTGAAGCGCCCTGTCTTCCTCTCTATATGCTTGCTACAGGCTCTCAGAGTCTTCTTGTCATTCCCGTCCCTTGCCTGGACCTTCCCACTTCTCCCTGTCCCAGAGGGCTGGCTAGGTAAGGAAGCCGCCTTGTCCACCTGCCCCTGGCCTCTGTTCTCTGCCCACAGGCGGCCACCAGCAGGTGCAGCCTTCCAGTGCTCAGCTGTGATTCCTTCATGGGTTCCAAAGCCCTGGCTGCTCACATGAACCTGGGGCTTCCCCGGTGCCCGTGGGAGCAGAGCCTGGAGCAGCTGCTGCCGCTGCCGACAACAGGATGCTTCTAGTGAGGGGCGCACTGAGGTCGCTCCGCCATGCACTATTGGCCAGACGACCGGGTGAGAGCTTTGCTCTCCTAGCAGGGGATGCTCACCTGTATCCGGCCAGAATGTTCATGAGCGTGGACTTCCCAGCCCCAGAAGGACCCATGATGGCCACCAGCTCTCCACTGTTGAACTTCCCCGAGATTCCTTTCAGAAGGGTCTTGTAACCTGCAAGAAGCAGATACCATTCATTTTCTAACAGTCACGGGGCCCATCTTGTTAGACCCTCCATGCAGTGCATACAAATGCCCAGGCCGGCTGGACTGCGGAGCTGGCGCCAAAAGGAGTGTTCCCGTGCTGTGCATAAAACGCTGCCTTCTAGGCCAGCAAATGGACCTCACGTCTCTTTTACACCCCAGTCCATTTCCTCGATTGCATTTCACAAATTATAATAATGATAAATGATTACTGTACATGCATATTGCTTCAGAGTTTACAAAGTGATTTCCCAAACAGTGTCTGGTCCAAGAGGATCCGCCATTCATTCTGGCTGCAGAATGAAGAAGCCCAGGGCCTGGGGTGGGTGCAGCCTAACTTCATGCGGCACCAACAGCTGGGCTGTTCCTCTCCCATGATTGTTAATACGCATGTGCCAGTGTTAATGGACGATCCCAGCCAGGTGCCACAGTGCACTTCAGCAGCCCAGGAGGCTGAAGAAGGAGGATCCTGAGCTTGAGGCCAGAGGCAGCCTGTGCACCTTAGCAAGACATTGTCTCAAATAAAAAATTAAAAAGGGGCTGTGGGTACAGCTTAGTGGTAGAGCCCTTGCTTAGCAAGACTGACACCCTAGGTTCAACCCCCTAATACTAGAAAAATAAAAGAATAGACAATGACAAATCATTCAGCATTTCCTTTACAAGTTATTTACTTATACTTTATATATTTATAGACATACAATGTATATACACTTTCTAAATAATTGCTTTATCATCAATACATTAACTTCTTGATTAATAATTAAGAGTATTATGCAAGCACATCAGATAACTTCAAAATTTCTGCCAAGACTCTCATCTGAGAACTTTATAAAAGGGAAAAACTTCCCATCCCAAGAAAAGCCATATTTATTTTTCAAGTCGACTGGGTACTATAAACGACAAAACAGAAGCAACTGCGTTCATAGACACAGACTCCCAACTCAGAAACGTGGCTCAGTGTTTGTACCGGATCAGAAGGTGCCCGCACGTGTTCAGCCATCATCACGGTTTTAGCTCCCACACATAACACTTAAAGGGACTTCGTAAGACAAAGGACATGTAGGGAACTTACCAGTCCCCTGTCCCCCACCTCTGTCCCTAGGCTCCACCGGGTACCGAAATCGCCATGTTTGCGAGCGCCCAGCCCCACGAGGCTTTTTCTCCCTGGTGTTTTCCTGTCTTTCACAGATGGGACCCCTCAACATTCCAGCCTGTCACCAGGTGGCACCTTAATTTGGACAGGCAGTCCCCGGAGCCTTGTTTAGGGAGGCAGAGAGAAGCGGAAGCAAAAGCCAGGAAGCTGTGTGGCCCTGTGACGAACTCATTAAGCAGAGGAGGGAGGCTGTCGCCCCCAGGGGGCTGAGTGTCCTCCCGTGGGAAAAGGAGCCCAGAAACAATAGGAGAGGGTTGGGGGGGCGCTCAGAGCTGCGCATGATCCCAGCTTCTACTGCATGGAGGCATGGGGGAGGCAAAGGGGATGAGCAAGGGGCAGGACGGGGAGCCCTAAGAACGGGCTTGACGCTGGCCCGCACCTGCGCTTGGTGGACAGACAGACAGAAGTGCTGGGATGGCAGAGACTCTTCCTGCATAAGCCCAGACTCCCAGCCCGGCCAGCTACGCAGACAGGGGGAGCCCTGTGGCGGAGTGGAGGGGGGCAGGCGCCTGGGGAGGTGGCCCCTGGGGGCCCTGCATGACATCACCGAGGGAGCACTAAATACCGGCATCTGCTCATTACCGCATCGCGTCTACCAGGCTGCAGTCGGGGTTACTCTCGAGCAAATCCGTCCCTTAAGCTGTTTCCTCTGAACGTGCAGAGCCGATACCCAGCTGGGCCCCCGTGAGCCAGAAGCCGCCCCGAAACGCAAACAGGTCACCAGGATGACCACCAGCTGTGCGGAGCTCGAGCACGCTCCACACAGTCAGGACACCCCTGCGGGCAGCCGGGCACCTCGGGGCTTGGAGCAGGCACATGTGCGCGGTCCCTGCAGGGCCCATCTGTCCCCTCGGCCAGGGCCTTGGGGCCCTCTGCTTTGTCAGTGTGCTCGGCTGCCCTTGGTGTGGGGTCCATGCCGGGGCGCAGAGGACAGTCATGGCTGGAGGAAGCTCACCCAGGCTGTGATGGCCCTGGGCAGAGCCTGGGAACGGGATGGGGTGGGCAGGGTGCGCCGAGTCAGCCCTGTCATGGACGAGGCTGGGCAGGGGCCCAGACGTCCATCTGAAGTCAGCAGGCCTGACACCCGGTGAACTGAGGACGCCAAGCACGTTCTGCTGATGACTCTCACCTTGGAGGGCGGGGACTGTCCCAGGGGAACAGACCGTGAGGGACTATGGGGCAGAGGGTCCAGCCGAGGAGAGGACGCGAGACCTTCCTTGGAACTGTGCATCGTTAATATTAGAAACTTCCTATTCTTTGGGCTGGGATTTAGCTCAGTTGGTAGAGCGCTGTGCTGCAGTCTCTGAGGTCCTGAGTTCGACTCCCAGCACTGCAAAATGGGAGAAAGGACGTGGCAACCCACTCCCAAGGCAATCCCCAAACAGTCAGCCATGGAAAACCCTATGAGGGTCGCTATGAGTTGGACTCGACTCAACAGCACCTAACAACAACAACAACAACAACAACAACAACAACAACCTGTTCTTTAAGACAACAGCAAAACCATCAGACACAATTTGGGACCCAGGTGAACGTCAGCCTGCCATGCCCAGGTCAGCCAGGGCTGCCTCAGTGTGGCTGCTACACTCAGGGAGGCCCCTGTGCCCAGGGCTCTGCAGCACCACCCACGCCTCCATGGGCCGGAACTCCCCTTCCTTCGAGGCCCGCATCTGGCTCCTTTACGGAAACACAAAATCAGGGTGGGGCTGGCTGAAGCGCTTGGGATCTCTTGCCTGGGGTGGGACTGTCTTCTGTCTCTTAGGGAGGACCCCCTCCCTGGGCATGTCCACAACCTGATGCTCCCAGAGCTACCTGTGACATCTCCACCCCCTCCTGGCCTCCTGGATGTCTGTTCCCCAGGTGCTGGCCCTGCGCTTTCTCTGGTTGGGGTGATGAGTGCCCACAGGGTGGCGGGCAGGAGGACTCACCACGGGCAGGGCCACTCATGCCCACCAGACCCATAAGGGTGCCTGCACCAGTCTTTAAAACAGCCAGGCCAGAACCCAGAACCCCAGAGCTCAGAAACCAAATGGAGCCCAAACCAGGACCCCAGGCCAGAATCTAGACCAGAACCCCAGGCAGAGATGAGTCCATGCTTAGGACCCAGAACCCAACTAGAACCCTAATCAAAACCCAGAGCAAACTCAGATGAGAACCCCAGAGCAGGGCCCCCAGGAGGAAGGACGGGGCCAGGCAGCTGGGCAGCCCCTACAGACCTGGGTGGGGAGGGCGCCTGCTGTCTGTCTGTCCTCAGCCACTCCCTGTCCCTGTCCCCTCAGTGTCTCTCATATACCGTGTTCTCTGTGAGCGCTGCCTGCCAGGGAGAACCCTGCAGCAGAACAGCCTCTCAAGGGACATAAGCTCACTGTCACCTGGGCAAGAGCAAAAGCAGCCACAGGCTCGGTGAGGCCCCTCTGAGAAGGGAAAGGACAGGGCGGGCGCAGCGCCCAGGGCAGAGGAGGGGAAGGTGCTGCCCAGGTTACGCTCCTCAGGGTACTGCCGTCCCTCTGGCTCAGGATGCCATTGGAATTCCAGACCTCGGTGACCAGAAGAGCAAGCGCCTGTGAACACAGTACAGGGTCCCTCTCATGGTCCGCTCCCTATGGCCACGTGTCCTTGACAGCGACAGGAGCCAGAGTGCTGGTCCTTCCAGCTACTTGGTGTGAAGGCAGCAGGGCCCGGGTTTTATCCAGCAGCCTGAAAGCTCTGAGCCTGGTCGGATTCTGCCTTGGCATTTTGCAGACGACATACAAGGGCTGGGCTGGGATTTAGCTCAGTTGGTAGAGCGCTGCGCTGCAGTCTCTGAGGTCCCGAGTTCAATTCCCAGCACCGCAAAAATGGGAGAAGGACCTGGCAATCTACTCCCAAGGCAATCCCAAAACAGCCATTGAAAGCCCTACGAGGGTCGATATGAGTCGGATACGGACTCAACGGCACCTAACAACAACAACAACAAGGGCTGCGAGAAGGTTAATGACCGTCAGTGCCACCAGGAGATCAGGGGAGAAGCCAAGATCCCAACCACTCCAGCCAGCCCGCCCAGGCCAAGCAGCTGCCCCCACCTCCCTCTTTGCGCATCTTGTTCCCCTGGAACGACAACCAGTTCAATCCAGGAACGGGCACCTAGACGCCGCTGTATGGCATGAAGCAAAGGATAGGCAGAAAGGATGGGCACCTCTCCTCCAGAACCAAGACCCCTTCGGTCACCCAAAGCCAAAGTCACCTCCCAGGTTTGGGCAGGGCAGCTCCTGGCATGGATGCAGTAGGACATTCTAGAAGGTCAAGCTAGAAAAATCCCTCTAAAATGGGTGGCCATTCCAAAATGGAAGCCCCCTTCCAGAGTTGGGTGCCTGGTAAACACGTAGTACAATGACCCCGATAAGCTGCCTGGTGGGTCTCCAAAACTCTACCAGGAGCACCATGAAGATGTTCAGGGCAACAGCCAACTGTGAATCCCAAGGCAGTGTTTGGGCCGAGCATTGAGGGCCCAGAATGAGGAGGTCTCTAGGTGGAGGAAGGATGAAGACAAAGAGGAAGGAGGGAGGGGCAGACGAACGGAGGCAGGATTATTGGAAGGATGATGGCGGAATGGCTGGAGGAAGTCAGGAGGGGTAGAAGGAGTTACTCCCGTGCTGTTTCCCTGTGTGGATCAGAATAACATCCTTCCACACCTGGAAGCTCTGAGCATGTTACCTTACATGGAAAAAGGACTCTGCAGATGGAGCTGGGAGTCCTGAGATGGGCAGCTTACGCTGCATTGTCCAGGTGGGCCCGAGGTAATGACAAAGGTCTCTCTAAAGGAAAGAGGGAGCCAGAGGGTCGGAGATGTGAGCGGGAGATCAAGCGGTGGAAGCAGAGGTCAGAGGGGGACAGAGCAGGCATCTGAAGGTGGTGCTCTGTGGCGTTTGAGGGTGGAGGAAGAGGCAGGTAGGCAGGGCATGAGGGAGGCCTCAAGATGCTAGGAATGGTAGGAAGTGGACCCTTCGCTGGGGCCTCCAGAAGGAAACAGCCTGCTACCATCTCAGACTTTAGACTGCTGACTCTAGAATCATAGGACAGCAAGTGCGTGTTGCATTAAGTCGCCCAAGGTTGAAGTGATGTGTCATGGCGGTCACAGGAAACTCGCACTCACAGCCTGCCCAGCCACTTACACCTGCCTGGCCTCCACTGCCTCTGTGAGGGACCCGCTTCCCTCGAAGACAACCGCCTTCCCCCTATGCAAACCCGAGGCAAAGGCGACGCTTCTAGCCAGCAAACCCATGTGGGCCCTGTGGGTTATCCGTGATCCGCAATGGAAGCCTGTGCTGCATTAGAAGAGATGACAGGGGCCACCTGGCTCGCCGGGGGTCCTTCTTCAGCCCAGGGCCTTCTTGGCCTTTTCTGTATTGTCCAATGGCCACAAAGCCCGCCCAGAGCTTGTCTCCAGTAGCTGTTCCCCATGGAGGCTAAAGATGCATGGTTGAGATCTCTCCCCTTCCTTCCTGCCTTTCTTTCTCTCTTTCTTTTTTTGTGGTACTGGGGGTTGAACCCAGGGCCTCACGCTTGCATGCTTTGCAAATGCTGGACCACAGAGCTGCACCACCAGCCCATTTTTTAACTTTTTGAGACAGGGTCTCGCTAAGTTATGCAGACTGCCTCTGGTCTCGAACTTGCAATCCTCCTGTCTCTGCCTCCTAAGCCACTGGGATTACAGGTGTGCGCCACCTGGCTAAGATCTCTATTCTTGAA
Source organism: Pedetes capensis (assembly GCA_007922755.1). Taxonomy (NCBI): domain Eukaryota; kingdom Metazoa; phylum Chordata; class Mammalia; order Rodentia; family Pedetidae; genus Pedetes; species Pedetes capensis. The sequence goes on along the minus strand of VMDO01002909.1, from coordinate 5,385 downwards.
TGTAAAAAGCACAGCAATTGGCCTTGACCTTCCCACAGGGACCTCTGTGGAAGAAGCAGCAAGAAAGTGAGAGTCCAAGGCAGCCCGGCCTCCTTCCAGCATGCTCATGAGGACAGGTGGTCATGCACAGCCCTTCTATTCCTCCTGGCCTCAGTTTCCCCATCATAAGGGAGGACCTTTCTCCAAAGCACCTTCCATTACCAGAGCTCACTACACACGAGTCCCTTGAGCCTGGGATTCCTAGACAACTAACTGGAAGCTGAGGGTGAGGCCCCACTTCCTATGGAGACATCCAAGGGCCCTGCAGGAAGGCCTGAGATGGGGATGCTTGTGGAAATCATAATTCTATCGAGGTCAGACCCAGCTCACCATTGCACACAGTTTTGATGGGATTTTCCTGCCATGGTTTGGATCTGGATGTCCCCCGAAGGTCATGGGTTTAAACGTTTGGTTCCCCATTGTTCAAGGAGGTTATGGAACTTGGGAGGTGGGATTCTTGCTTTGTGGAAGCGGCTCCCTGGGGCCTTTGGAGGGTTTTACCCACACCTGCAGTTCCTGAAGGCTCTCTGGCTCCTGCTCTACAATGCCGCGAGGTCATCTGGTACAGGCTCTGCCGCTGCGGCCACCATGCACCATGCGTGCCCTGCCACCATTCTGGGCTGATCCTCTAACTGTGAGCTTTCAGCAAACCTCCTCCATAAGATTGTTTGTGTTTGATTTTCTGCTATAACAACAGCTGACTAATCCACCCCTGTAGGGAAAAATTGGGAGGAAATTGGTTAAAAACCCCAAAACTGGGAAACGGCTTTTGAATATCTGGTTTGTAAATTAGAAATCTAGGGAAAATGAGAGTAACTTGGTTGGACGTTTATACAAAACCCTTCACAAATCCCTCAAACCTGACTGGACAATTGAACTCAAAGCTGATTGGCTCAGGCCATTCCGTGGGCAAGCTATATAAGGAGCTGTACTGGGGCAGCTCAATCCTTTTCGCCCTTTCTCTTGCCCGGACCATCGGCAAGAAAAGACCCCATTCTCTCCCGGACCATGGATGAGGAAACAGCTCTCCCTGCTTTCTCGCCCGGACCTTTGGTGAGGAAGGAACGCTCTCCCGCCACAATCATCAACAAGGAAAGAACCCGCTCTCTGTCTGATAACCGAGGAAGCAAGAACTGTCTCCTCGTGACCACTGAGACCACCAACACAGGTGTTTGCCCCTGGAAGGCAAAAGCACCTGAGGCTTTTCCTTTCTCCCATCTCTGCCAGCGTCCCAAGGGCCACAGGAGTCCACGCCCCTTACCCGAGGGTCCCAAGTGAATTGTGTTTAGTATCTGTGTGCATGGCAGCGCCGCCCATCCGAACATCCAGGTGGGACTGGGAGGTGTGCACCCCACACCCCCCCCATCAGAAGCAGGTCTTTCATTTCCTATAGATGTCTTTCAGCTGGTTGTAAACGAAGACCACTAAAAGAAATCCAGGAGTCCTAAGCAAATGATAAACAGCCAGGTGATTTTTTTAAATCACTATTTTAGATGGGCCTGCAGCCGTAGCCTTGTGGCATCCGATCCCGTCAGATTTCGGAAGCTAAGCAGGGTGAGGCCTGATTAATACTTGGATGGGACACTGCCTGGGAACACCAGGAGCTATAGGCTTGGGAGAAGGACCTGGCAACCCCCTCCCAAAAGTCAATCTGCCATTGCAAACCCTATGAACAGCAGAGAAGCACTGATAATAGTGTTTCGCCTGCTGTACGTAGGGTCTCTATGAGTCGGATACCGACTCCATGGCACCCAACAACAACAACATTTTAGAAGGATATATTTAATTTTTTTTAAAAAAAGATAAAATTTTGCACAGCATGTTCACTGAATTCCAGAGCAAGTCATTTCCTTGGCTCTGCCAGGCAAGACTCCACTGAACCTTCCCGCGTTGCTCCTGTACTCAACACCCCAGAGACCCCTGGTGATAGGAAGCCATTTTCTATTGACCCTTTGTATTTTTTCCTGCCAGGTAGAAACGCAGCCAGACATTTCTACCCTCCTGATGAAAATCAGGGCTGATGTCATGGGATGTGAAAATTGCAGCAATCATAAGAGCATCTGGTCTGCTTAGCACCAGATGGTCCTGCTCCTCCCTCAGGTCTGGAGGGCAGAAGAGGCCAATCTGTTTGTCATGGGGAGAGAGAAGGTGGGGGAGGAGAGGAGACACCTGCATTCTGCAGGGGCTGCTGCGGAGGCTCAGGTGAGGGTTAGTCATATGCCAACTATTCACCCTCCACGTGTCTGTCAGCTTGTGGTGCTGTCAGGGCTTGCATGTGGCTGTGATGTTGAAAGCTATGCCACTGGTATCTCAGATACCAGCAGAAGTGGCCCTGTTTCAGCTGAGCTTCCAGACTAAGACAGACTAGGGAGAGGGACCTGGCAGCCCACTCCCAAAACAACCAGCCACGGAAAACCCTATGAATAGCAGAGAAGCACTGTCAAACAAAGTGCCAGTAAATGAGTCCCCCAGACTGGAAGGCATTCAAGAAACAGCTAGGGGAAGAGCTGCCTCCTCAAAGTAGAGTTGACCTTAATGACAAGAATGGAGTAAAGGCACTGGGACCTCCTTTTGCTGATGTGGCATGACTCAAAATGAGAAGAAAGACAACGGCCGCAATAATGGGCTTAAACATAAAAAGACTGTGTGCATGGCACTGTGTCGGTGAGTGTTCTGTTATACGCAGGGTCACTACGAGTCAGATCCAACTGGATGGCATCTAACAACAACTAGGAGCGGCTGGGGTTTAGCTCAGTTGGTAGAGGGCTGCTCTGTGTGCTCTCTGCAGCCCTGGGTTCAATTCCCAGCATGGCAAAAATAGGAAAAGGATGAAACAATCAGCCATCTGGTCACTATGAGTCGACTCGATAGCACCTAACGACAGCAACACAACAACAAACAAGTATCCACACAGCCAGACGTGCTCCCATCTCCTGTGCGAGGCAAGGTAGCCTTTGTAATCAAGTTGAGCGGGGCCTGCTTCGCCCGCATGCCTGCGCTCTGCCCTGAAGAGACCTGTCCTAGCATGAGGGGAGGGGGCTTCCGGCTCCACGTGCAGGGAACGTCTCCATGGTGCGGCAGCTCCACGTAGTCGAATTCCATCCTGAAGTGGGAGACATTCTTCCCTGCCTGGAATCTAAGGGAATCTGACTTCAGGCATAGGAATCCATGGTGGGAGGCAGTGGGCGTTACTGGATGTGGTCAGCGTCTGACCCTCCCAGCTCAGTCCTTCTGAGAGTCCCTCTGCGTCCTTCCCGGTGCTCCTGGCTGCATGCTTTAGGATCCGAACATCTGGGGGGCGGAGAAGGGCAGACGACCCCACTATAGAACCCACTCCACGCACAGGTCCTGCGGAGGCTGTTTGTATCCACCTGCCCCGCATGTCTGCAGTAAGAGCACCAGTCAGCAATGAGGAAAACTCAGGCCAGAGGCCATGTGCAAACCAGCCAGCCCCCACTGTCTGCACCTAGGGGTCTCCAGGGAGCTCTGAAACCCACCTCTGGTGGAATCTGTCTGAGGCATGGCCCCGGTGATCCCAATGGCCCCTGAATTTTCCAAATCCTGGCTCCTGGCCTCTGCCTGTCATCAGCTGTGTGACCATGGGGCAAGTTCCTCTGTGTTTTGAAGCCCATTTTCCTCAGCTGGTAATGAGCATGAGCAAGCACTTAACCCGAGGGGTGTCCGTGAGGACAAAGCGAGATCCTGTGTTTGAAGCACTGTGCGCAGTGAGGGCTTAACAAACAGTGCCCGATGAGATCAAAGTCAGAGACAAACCACGACATCAGAAGCCACACCGGAAAACGGAAGCACTGTGAGGGTGAGCGCCAAAGGCTGCTCTTCATCTCGGGGAGTAACGGCTGAATGGACTCAACCCTCCCTGTGAATCTGGGATCTGTGTCTAACACACACGCAGGCATGAGCTGCCACCAGGGGGCGCTGGCCCAAGGCTAGATATTCTGGGTCGGCTGGCTTAAGTGTGTGATCCTTTGCAAAGAGCCAGAGCCCCTCCCCAGGGCTGCTCTGCACAGACCTTGTCTGAGGAGCCTGCCAAGACCTCATGTGTACCTGTTGCAACTGTGAGGGCCACAGTCTCCCCGTGGGTCATGTCAGGATGTCACTGGTGACATTATTTCTCATCACCCAGGGCACGGAGATCACCTAGAACAAGAGCCACTTGTGGCTGGCACCCCTGGGCCGGGGCGTTCACTGTCCCCCCAGATGCTGATGTAGACAGTCGGCAGGAAGGGATGAGTGGGGCCAGGGCCACACCGTGGGGGACAGTGACTCAGCAGACCAGCCTCTGGGGACCACCACTCCCAAGGCAGAGCACAGAGTGGCCTCCTCGGGCAGCAGGAAAACCCAAACCAAGGGCAGGAGGTGGGATGTCCCGCCAGTGCTGGGTGGGGAGCGGTGGTGGGTCCTCTGGGACTGAGTCCGCCCCACGAGGGGTCAATCTGCCTTGATGGAGGCAGCTTCAGGGGGGTTCAGAGGAGAGAACAAGGGCAGAACCAGGGGCCCAGGCCAGGGCCACCCAGGCTCCAGCTGGCTCACCCTGGGGCAGGCAAAGAGATGGGCAGTAAAGTGGACCCTTGTCAGATGACAAAAGTTCCCAGAGGATAAACCATACATCCCAGCCACACTCCCTGTGTAGCCGGGCAACCTACAGGTCGTCCACGAAGGAGGAGCGTTCGGAGTGCAGGTGGGCAGGAGCAGGGGATCCCGGGTAGACTGCAGGTGGGAGTGAGACCACGCCCTCCCTTGACAGCGGAGGCCAGAGCCTGGGCTACAGAGAAAAACAGCGCAAATAAAGCCAGCAAATACCTGGTGCCATCGCCAGGAGCCGCTCCACGATTTCTATAAAAACACGCCAGCCTCAGACAGGGGAGAGAAAAGCCCACACTCGGGATTCCAACCACATGCTAGCCTGCTGGCGCCCCTCTACCTTTTCCATCCCAAAGAACCCTCAAAGTCAGCCTTGCACTACATGTGTGCACGTGGGCACACACGGCATGCGCACGCGCCCAGCATGTGCGTGCACGCACATGTCACATGCACACACATGCGCGCGTGCATGTGATACACTCTGAGGGCGCACACACTATGGACACATACCACGGGTGCACACATGCCATGGGTGTATACACACACCACCAGCGCACACACGCACCATGGGCGCACACACGCACCATGGGCATACACACACCATGGGCGCACACACACACCATGGGCGCACACACACACCATGGGCGCACACACACCATGGGTGCACACACACCATGGGTGCACACACACCGCCATTGCACACACACCACCAGCGCACACACACACCATGGGCGCACACACACC
>VMDO01002908.1:124509-155579 GCA_007922755.1 Pedetes capensis | reverse complement strand
CACTAAAAAATGGAAAGACCTCCCCTGCTCCTGGATAGGGAGAATTAATATTGTAAAAATGGCTATCCTACCAAAAGCAATCTATAGATTTAATGCAATACCCATTAAAATTCCACTGACTGACTTCACAGAAATAGAAAAAATGATCCAAAAATTCATATGGAACCACAAAAGACCACGTATAGCCAAAACAATTTTATTTTTTATCTTGAGAAGGGTCTCACTATGTTACGCAGGCTGCCTCTGGCCTTAAATTTGCAATCCTTCTGCCTCTGCCTCCCAAATTGCTAGGATTACAGATGTGCACCACTGTTTCCAGTTTATTTTGGTTTATTTTTAAGATAAAATGTATACATTTGTTGCTTCTGTAAGTAATATATAAAGAATATAATTGAAAATCACCAAAAAAACAACGTTTCATTATGAAATCACTGTAGAACTGTTTAAAAAGAAGCCAAAGTTCTTCAGAGACCATCTACCATGTACTACTAAAGTTTGATTCTTTCTAGGCTGGCTTATGTTTATGATGCAGAAAGACTTTTTGAGAAGAAAGATAACATACCATATCTTCCTGATTTCAAGCCCACAGTAAGTCCTTAGTACTCACAGTGCAGCCAATTTATTCACATCGGGAAGAAAACTGACACACATGGATACATGTAATAGAGCCCAGAAGAATGATCTAGAAAACTGTCAGGAGCTGGGCACAGTGGCACACACCTGTAATCTGAGGTAGAAGCAGGAGAATCGCAAGTTCAAGACTAGAGGCAGCCTGTGTAATTTAGCAAGACGCTGTATCAAAAATTAAAAAAAAAAGGGTGGGGGGCTGGGGGTGCAGCTCAGTGGTACAGTACTTGCAAAGCATGCAAGCGCTAGGCCCTGGGTTCAACCCTGGGCAACTCCTTGTACCACAATAAAAAAAGAAAAAAGAAAAAAAGAAAACTACCATAGGATGTTATCAAGACCTGGGGAATAAAGCAGGAACATTTTCTGTGATAGAGACAAGCTTGACTAATTGGGATGTTAAGCCAGAATCAGGCATCTGAAGAAAGGAACAAACAGGGCCAAAAGACAGAGATGACATTTAAAAAGTATTCAAAGGACAGACCAGGACAGATGAAACAGCAAAAAAGAAGAAATTTAGGGAAGAAAAGGAGAGAAAAAGCAAATTTTGATACATTGTGAATGTGCTTGCAAACCAGATGTAGGATTAGAGTTACCGGAGGAGATGACAGGCAGCATAAAAACAGATGCTTTACATTGAAGTGATAGAACAAGCTCAGGAGTAGAATTGGGAATGGAAATCGTATGCATTGAAAGTCTCAAAAAAAAAAAAAAAAAAGCAGGGCATGGTGACGCATGCCTGTAATCCCATACCTGTAATCCCAGCACTTGGGAGGCTGAGGCAGCAGGGTCAATATAACTTGGGTCCAGCCTGGTCTGTATAGTGAGTTCTAGGACAGCCTAGGCCATACAGTGAGATCATGTCTCAAAAAAAAACCCAAAAAATTAAAAATCAAAAAATAAAAACTAAATTTAAAAATAAATTCCTAAAAAAAGATTGACCTTGAAAACAAGTTGTATGTGTTAAAAGGACTAGGACAGAGCAAGCCAAGAACATGACTTTGCCCCCTCTCTTCTTCTCTGGTGGTAATTTTATCACTCTTTTATCTCTCTCTGTAGATGAGATTTCATTGACTGTTAAGTCCACATTCCCATAAATGGTCACTCCCACAGCTCCTGCTCTGTGTTGTATAACCCCATAGACAGATCTACTGGAATCCTTTGCACCCAAATCTCTCCTTACCTGGAGAGAGAAAACTGAGAGATTAGCCTAGCTGAACAGGAGAACACCCAGTAATCCACCAGTGAGGAGAAGTGGACAACACAGGGTGGATTCACTGGACAGTAGTGGTGGGGGTCCCAGAGCAAGTGAGGCAATGAGTTGTGAGCATATACTTTCTCCATGTATTCACTATGGAACTTCCACCTAATCAAGTAGTACTGATAGCAGTCTTAGAATTTTTTTCTCTAGTCTTCTAATGGAGCCCTCTTTACCCATTCCTTTCTGCATCTCAGTACTTGATTTCTCCTTTTTGCCCTTAATTTACAAATGGAAAAGTTGAAAAATTTGAATTTTCTAAATGCTACATATTATTGAGAAAAATGTATTTGAATCAATAAACATGTAACTTTAGATACTTTGGAGAAAGCTCTGGTTACTAAAAAAGAATGTCTAGAAGAGACAACAAGCTATAAATCATAAGTAAACCATAAAAATTAAATAACTATGAAAGACAGCAAAAAAGGTGTAAGTTGGGCAGCAAACCTATGTTTAACTGTTGAGTCAGTATATTGTCGTAAATATTGTGAGTTCAGTGTCCCAAAGATTAGACACAGCTCAAGAATTTAGGTATCCCTACGTTTGTTGTTGTTGTTAGGTGTGGGGTCTGACTCAAAGCAACCATATGTACAACAGAAAGAAACAGTTCCTGACGCTGCCGTGATCAGTGCAGCTATGTCAGTGCTTCTCTGCTATTCATTGGGTTTTCAATGGCTAATTTTTTCAGGATTGTATTGGGAGTAGATTGCCATGCCCTTCTCCTACTTTTGTGGTGCTAGGGATGGAACCCAGGGGCTCAGGGAGTACAGAGCAGCACTCTACCAAAGGAGCTATATCCCAGCTCATCTAAGGACATTTTTACTAAATTAGATAATAAAAAAGTAAAAATAGTTACTCTTTATAGACTCAGTTGTATAAAGGAGAAAAGACAAAAAGATCAAGTAAATAAAATCAAAACTTTAACTGAATAAACTTTAAGTAACAGATAATATAAACATGATGGCAAAGTTAAAGTCAGGACCAAAATAAATCACAGCAAATCAAAGTAATAAAGAATCATGATGGAATGCAAGGTAAGAATGAGTGAATTGGAGGTGGTAAACCCAGCAGATCTCTATAAGGATTCCTTGCAGTAGAAGTGAACCTGTTAATAATAATGACCAGTCCTCATGTATCTGATTCTCAGACCCGTAATTCTGCTTTGGTTCCAAAACTCTCTTCCCATTCCTCTGTGGGAACCAGGCTTATGATATGTCTTGATTGTGAACTTCCACACAATTCCATCACCTGTACCATGTTGCAGGTGCCTTTTCTGTGTCTTCTCTGCTGGCCTGAGTAAGTCTCTGTTCTTTAAAACTGAAGGAGCCAAACTAGAAGAATACAATAAATATTCACAGAAATGAGGAAAGTTCGAGAAGGACCTCCATTTAGAACCTGGATAAGAAGAAAAATATTAAAATTAATGATAGAAGTATGGAAATTAAAATAAGTGTCTATTAAGAGTAGTTGAGCTCAGTTTTAAGCATATTAAGTTTAGTTACATTGATTTTTGAGGTGACTAAAAATGAAATATAAATGTGTAATAAATCTGAGAGGGTCATCATGAGGTGTCAAGATATATCTATTTTCTTTGTTTTCCCAGCATTCACTAGGATTTCTAAATCAGAGAACCTAAAACTTTCCTTGGTTTGGGAACATTTTGTTCTATTATTATTTTACAGGTTCTCTTCCTTTATTCTTTTATTCTTTCTTTCTGGCAAGCCTATTGTCAATTATTGGAATCAGTCCTCCACATCCATTGGCTCTTATTTCATTCTTTGTATCCTTTGTGTTTTTAACTGCTTCTGGGATAATTCTTTGGCTCATTATTCTACTTTGTTCTTCAGCTGTGTCCATTCTCTAATTTGGTTCAGCTATACAATTTAAATGTCAGTGATCATTTTTGGCATTTCTCTGCAAACTAGTTAATTCTTCATCATGGATATTGTAGCCCATGTTTTCCTAATGATCTTACTTAGACTTAATCTATATTCCTGGGGAGTTTCTTCTGTTAACTTTGTTTCCATATATATTAATTAGTACTTTAGTCCCACTTATCCACAAGGGATATCCTCTAAGGCACTGAGGGCATGCTTGAAACCATATAGTACCAAACCCTACATATAGTATGTTTTTTGCCTATACATACATACATAAATATAATGATTTTCCTTCTTAACTAAGCATTTATCATGCACCATGCCGTAACTTTTGCGTTTTGAGGTAAGACAGCAAAGGTAACACAAAATCTTCTCTCCTTCTTTACAGTTCCATGGATAGATTTGTTCTCATGGTAGAATTTAGCAATCTTAGCATATGATATTTTTCTTTGCTTCAGTCAAGAAATTTCACATTTTCACTTAAAGGAAGCATTTTATGGTTTCTCTTTGGGAAATCTGAATTGTGAGCATCCCTACTCTTGTGCTTGGGAGCTATCCCTAAGTAAAATAAGGGTTACTTGAACAAGCTCTGTGCTACCATGACATCCAATCTAATAACCAAGATGGCTACTAAGTGACTAAGGGGCACTATATACAGCATGAGATGATTTGCATCCTAGGTGAGATGGAGCACAACAGCACAAAATTGCATCATACTACTCAGAATAGCATGTAATTTAAAACTTATGAATTATCTCTTTCTGGAATTTTCTTTCTTATTTTCAGTCTATTTTGATTTCAGGTAATGGAAACTATAGAAAGCAAACTATGGATAAGGAGAGAATACTGCATAACCTGTTTTCCACGACATCAGCTTTCCTCAGCTGTAGATGCTTATCTTAAAGATAAGTGTGACTTTTTTGTTAGCTCAAGAGAAAGTACAGTGAAATGGTTAAGTGTATAGAGGTCCAGAGCCTTATGACCTCAGATGAAATTGCTGCTCCACCATGGGCTAGCCTTGTACTATTATTACCTAAATTACCTGTGGCTAATGACTTCAGATATCCATGCTTCAGTTCTTCACCTAAAAAAGAAAGACAGTAATAACTTTTATTTCATTTTTATGACAATTAAATTACTAAAACATGCAAAGCTTTTGGAAGATAAATTACCAGTCAACAAGTATTAGCTTTCAATATTAGGAGAAAAACAAAGGATATTTTCTTTTGTTTTGCTTTTTTGTTTGTTGTTTTGTGGATTTTTTTGTTCATTTGGCACTAGGGGTTTAACCCAGGGCATCACACATGCTAGCCAAGTGCTCTACCAATGAGCGGCACCCTCACCCCTTTTTATTTTTATTTTGAGGCAGGATCTCCTTAAATTGTACAGGGTGCTCCTGGCCTTAAACTCACATCCTCCTGACTTAATCTCCTAAATCACTGGGATTACCAACATGTACCACCATGCCTGTCTTGTTTGGTTTTTGAGACAGAGTCTTCCTTTGTAGCCCAGGCTGGACTTGAGTTGAAGATATTCCTATCTCAGCCTCCCAAGTGCTGGGATTATACATATGCACCAACATGCCTGGCTATGAAATATTTTAATATTAATAAATACTAGCTTTTAACATTCTGTGACAATATAAATGTTTTATTTCATACAGACTCCAGAGATTGTGTGAGTTTAAGTGGTACTGTTGAGTAGAGTAAACTAGTAAATTTGTCTTTTGGGTGTGGAGGCTTTCTGATCCTACTAAATGTGGTCAGTCAGCTGGGCCGCTGAGTGCTCCTGCAGAGCCAAATGGGACCTAGGCATGGCGGTAGAGATCCTAATATTTTTCCCGCTCTCTGGGCCACATGTGTGGGTGGAGGTGGGACTCTCTGGCTGCTCCAGTCTGATATTCCTGGTCTTCACCCTTTGGGGCATGTTTGCCTGTGGATCTCTGTATTCCGACATGTATCACATATTGTCAAATCCAATCTGGACCTTTTCAGCAGTTTTACAGGGCTACAAAATCAGAGCTGGGTCAAGAGCTCTTGACTGTGAGTCCAGTCTGCATGCGATTCTAATCCGAATCTGATTTTGTAACCCTCTAAAACTCTTGAAAATGTGCAGATTAGATTTAAAAATATACTATATGTGGATCTGTGATGGGAAAATGAAGTCTGGCCTGTGATCTGACCTCCATCTTGAGCCAATTCTTAGTGATTGTTTTGTATGTGAATTGCATAATACAGCTAAACAAACAATTTTGTATTTTGTTCAGGCCTTCTTTTCTTCCAGTAGATTTTAGAATTTGCCCCTTGGGGGGAAAATGACATTTTTAGATATGGCTTCAGCAGTCTGCAAAAGTGTTATGAAAGCAGATTTTTGTTTTTATTTCTGTGGTACTTTATGGTATGTCACTGTAATGTCTGTCCAGTAACAACAGAGTATAGATTTCTCCTGGTAATCTGGAGTTCTTTTAATAAATAAATTTTGAAATAAGATTGGGAGCAAATGGAGAACATCTTAAGTCCTTGGCTTTACTGTACTGATGAAATATTAGAAGAGACGTAGGAGTTTTTTCAACCATGATTAGATGAGCTGTCTTAAGTATTTGCGTGGAATTAAATGGTGTCTTTAAGAGCAGAAAGTGAGAAGATACAGATATCCTACTAGTATAGCATCAGCCCTTCAGCCTTCCTATCTGTAGGATCTGCATCTGTGGATCCAGTCAAACATGGATCGAAGCTATTTGAAAACATGCTGCATCTGCACTGAACATGCACAACTTAGTTTTCCTGTCGTTATTCCCTACACAGTGCAGTAGTTGTTGTTAGATGCCATCCATTTGGTGTCTGATTCATAGTGACCCTGCATGTGACAGGCAAAACACTATGGTCATGTTTCTCTGCTATTCATAGGGTTTTCAATGGCTGATTGTGTTTTGGGAGTGGGTTGCCAGGTCCTTCTCCCAAGGCTACAGTATCTGGTGTTCCCAGGTGGTCTCCCATCCAAGTACTAACCAGGCCCGACCCTGCTTAGCTTCTGAGATCTGACAGAATCGGACGCCACAGTGGTACAGTTGCAGGCTAAACAGTGGAGTATAATCCCAATTTGCAAAGCATTTACATTGTATTAGATATTGTAATTAATCTAGAGATGATTTGAAGCCCACAGGAGGGTTTGGGTAAATTAAAAGCAAATAAAAAGCCATTTTTTTTGAGGAACTTGAAGTTTTTCAGGCATGGAGGTCCTGGAACCAATCCCCCACAGATACCAAGGGACAATTGTATATCTGTCTTCTCTATATCCCAAAGAAAGGGTTTTTTTGTTGCTGTTTATTTTTTTGTTTTGTTTTGTTTTGTTTTTAGGTCCTGTTAAAGGGTTATTTTAAAATACTTTTAGTGTACAAACTAATAGTTTTCATTATATTTTCCCTACATGTATATTGTGCATTGCTCATGACTACTGCCGATTACCTGCTCATATCCTCTCCCTTCTTCCCTGATCTCCTTCCTCCTCTCAAAGGGTCTCCCTTCTGCTTGTCTAACTCATGTAGGTATATTTAAATACATTTTTGAGAGAAAGCCTATACTATTTTCCTTTTTTCCCCCTGCCCCCCACAGTACCCATTACTGTTTCCCCCATTCCCTTCTCTTTAGTCTTCCAAAGGAAGTTTTGAATCAGATGGAGAGCTGAAGCCTAGCAGCAGTAGCAGCCAAAAGCTCTGTGGTGGGAATGGACTTGGTTTTCCAGGCAAATTGCCAGGGACGCCCAGGCACTTTGATGAGATGATGTATTGAGTGTCTGAGCTCATGCAAGGCGAAGGCAGTGGTACCTTTGTCCCTCCCCCTGTGGAGCTGTTACTAGGGCAGTTCTTCACCAATACCAAGGAGCAACATGTGATAAAAATAATGCTGATAGAAAGATTTGGAAGGGGAGAATTGATACTTATTTTTCTTTTGCTTTTGATCATAAATGTTAATGTAGCCCAGAATTTGGTGGCTAGCACATTTCTCTTGAATGGACGAGGTAGGTGTCTATAATGCCTTATTTAAGAACTGAGGCTTGTGTGACATGCTGTAAAAATGTCAAACTTTAATTTCTTTCTCTTGTGCAACTAAAGTTCTCTGGTTTGGATACAATTCCTTGACCCAGAAAGTATCTGATGGCATGGATTTGGCACTCAAACTCTCTGACTCAGCTGGTTAAAGAAAGTTCTAGTTTGTCAGAAATAAAAATTTTTTTAAAACTGACAGCTCAGTGTTCACTTTGATTTAAGATGTGCTACCCTTTTGTTAAAAGACGACATTCCATTTATTGTGGGTCCCCCTTCCAGAATTACATTTTTTTTCTTTTTCTTTAAAGCACTTTGATAGAGTTGGGTTGTAAGCACTGTGAGATGTTAAGAATAGCTGTGATTTGTAAGAAAAGGAATTTCAAAATGAACCAAAAGTGAGCCTTCATTGATCTTAGTTGAAGAATAAAGGGTAAATGAAACCTGGCTTTCATAATTGATCTTTTTTAATTTAACAGCTTATTTCCACTTCAATACAAAGAGGACATTAAGTAAAGGGCACTAGATAATCCTAAATAACTAGCAGCTTTATTTATAGCATATGGTACATAGGGTAGTATAGCTCAGTGATTTATATCATGAATAAAATGCCGGCTCAGCCCTTGCCACTATGTGGTCTTGGGCAAGATTCTTAACTACACTATGACCCAATGTCCTCATATATAGAGTAGGATAGTGTCTTCTTGGGGGGGGGGGACATTGAGGGATGGGAGCGGAGGTGGCACTGTGCCCGCGAGGGCTGTGCCTGCCACCCGTGAGATCCACAATGGGAGAAGGGCCTGGCAATCCACTCCCAAGGCAATCCCGAAACAGTCAGCCATTGAAAACCCTATGAGGGTCTCTATGAGTGGGATACGGACTCGACGGCACCTAACAACAACAACAACAGTGTCTTCTTGATAGGATTGTTAAGGGGACTACATGAGCCAATACTCAGCACGTAGAAGAAAGACTACTACATGGAAGCCTCTAAATGTGTTTGTTATTAGTATTTCTTATAAATTTAACTACATGAAATTATGGGGAATCTTAAGTTGTTACTATATAAAATGAAATTATTTCTGTAGCTGTTGGTAAAAATATTTTATGATTCTGACATCTTGCCCAATAAATTATCGATAAATATCTTCCTCAATTACCATTTGGAGCAATAATTATTGCTGGCATCATTGTTTTCTAAAATTAAAACATTTTTCTTTCCTTTAGAAGGCACAGTATAAAAATTACAGAAAACGTGTTACTCCCAGAAGAAAAATGTTATTAATGATCCTATAATATTAATATTTGTCATCGATGACATAGTTCAATATATCATTATTTGGGGCATTCTCATTCATTTCAGATCTAGTAGCAAAAGTCACATTAAAGTTTTATATTTTTTGCATGACAGTGCTTTTTAAATATAAGAAGTCTAACGATGGAATTGCCTATAATTGTTTGTTTACTCTATCTTCTTTAGCAGTAACTGTTGATAAAAGCATGTATACCATGGTATTTATTCATCTCTCCAAATCCAATACATTCTGAACTTAAGTCTTCACCATTTCTGATGGTCCTTTTCTTTTTATCTATTCTCCCTCCACCCAACTCTCCACTTGCTCTGCCTACATTGGCAGGCATGCACACCGCCCCCCCCACCTCTGCTCAATTTCCTTGTCAGCTGACTACATTTGTTTTCCTAATCAATCCCAAAGATTTAGTTATATTTGATTCATCATTTCTCTTTATTCCCTTTATTCAACATGCAGAGAAAATTGTAATGAATCTTCCTTTAAAATAGCTCTTGTTTATATCCCTTATTTTTCCCACCTCTGTCATGACTTAAGACAAATCCTTTAATTTCTGATTTTTTTCTTTCTATATCATTACTGTGTTTAACAATCTTTATTTGTTGATCAAATTATATTATCAAATCGAGATATGAAGCCCTCATTGCTTTTAAAATGACATGTTGGTTAGTCATCCTTTAAGTATGGGCAGATGAGAAATAGACATGGAAAGCCAACAATTATACTATAATATCATAAAATAATAGTGGAATTTAGGTTGGGTTACTAAAAGTGTCTGAGAGGAAATAGACATTAATTTTCCATTAATGGTATTATGTTAGTTTCCTATGGGTGTTCTAATGTATTATCACAAACTAGGTGCCTTAAAGTAATAGAAACTTGTGCTCTCAGGAATCTGGAGGCAGCTGCCAGAAATCACGTGTCACAGGGATGCACTGTCTCTGAGGCTCCAGGGAGAGTCTGTTTTTAGACTCCTCCACCTTCGAGTTGTCACCAGGTTCCTTAGCTAGTAGCTGCATCCCTCTTCTTTGTCTTCATTTGGCCTTCTTTTCTCTGTGTGTCCACTAAGACACTTGCCTTTAGATTTAGGGCTAATTTTCTGTGTCAACTTGGTGGTGGGGCTCAGTTCCTTGATCAAAACACAAGCCGAGAAGTTTTGAGGAAGTTTGTTTTTTGTAAATATGATTAAAATTCTGACAAGGCAGACTCCATAATATGAGAACCTCATGCAATCAGCTGATGACCTCCAGAGTAAAAGCTGATGTATCCTAGGGAAGAGAAGCATTATACCTCAAGACTTACTAACTCCCAAATCCTACCTATGTTTCCAACCTGTTAACCTAAACTACAAATTTCAGACTCAAGACAGCAACATCAACTTTCACCTGAATTGCCAGCTTGCCAGTCTTCCCTGTGGATCTCAATCAGTTGTGAAAGCCAAAATAATCTCTCCCTTGTGATAGCAGGGAGATGTAGGAAGCAAATCCAGAAAATGGTATGCTGGTCTGGAGTGCGAGTATGGAGGTCTGCTGCAGGCAGGTCCTTCCCCAGCAGCAACAGTTACCTCCCCTCCCCGGCAGCACATGCTTCAGTTCATTTGTTACCCCATATAAAAGAATTTATATGAAACACATAAATTATAGTACAGAGCCTAGAATAAGTTCATTAAATATAGAGAATATAGACATGGACTGTAAAGACATGAAGGTGGGCAGTAGTGAAGGAATACTGCTCCCTTGAGCTCAGGTGGTCTTTACAGTGGGATTTGAGCCTTCAGAGGAAGGAAAGAAATATGTTCCCTTGGGGCCTCTGCCCAGAATGACTCAGTGGATTCCCAGTGTCTTCAAGGACTGGATTCAGGAACAGGCATTTCAAAAGGTTATAGAAATCTAGGCAGCGATTTCTAGTCTATTTATATTGACCTCATTATTATCTTCCCTCCCCCCCTTTTAATGTGATCTGACCTTTGAGTAGGATTTTTCCTTGTTGTAATTTTGAGTCAGCTCTCTCATATGAGTGAGAACATGTGTTGTTTCTCTTTCTGAACTTGGGTTCGTTCACTTAAAATAATTTTCTCTAATTCCATCCATTTTGCTGCAAATGACCCTATTTCATTTTTCTTGATTGCTGAATAGTATTCCATTGTGTATATATACCATAGTTTTTTTTTATCCATTCTTCTGTTGAAGGGCACTTTGATCGCATGTAATTGTTCTAACAAGATAGAAACAAAGACCACTACAGGAAAAGTTTCTATCTTAAACAGAAATGGAACCCAAGGACATATAGAAAAATACTATATAGTAAAAGATAGAGAAGACTTGGATGGGAAACTTAGATGGGAATGGGGGGAGGGGGGGAAACATAGAGGAGGGTAAGGGGTAACCTATATGAATAATGCTTATCAAATTGCATATATGAAAATTGTCACAATGAAAAGCATGTCAAAATGAATCACATTATGATGTACATTAAAAATTTATAATAAAAAAAAGAAAGAATGAAAAAATAAATAAATAAAAGAAAGAAATCTAGGCAGCCACCAGTATTGATAACGGAGCAGAATCCACTGAACAATGTGCTTTTTCTGTTGCTGGAGGTGATGTACATCTCACAACCTTATCATCCTTCCTGGATGAATGTAGAAGTGAGGAGTGATTTTAATTCTGTTTTCTTCTAGCAAGTATGCTGTCTGTAATGGGATTATGTGTCAGGGGAGCACTGACCACCAAAGCCTTTCTCCCACAGGATGACATTGATATTTGTATTACAGGTGGCTGGGAAGCCTGTGGCTAGGCTAGGAGGTGGCTGCTGCAGAGCCCTCTATCCCCTTTCTTCCTGCCTGTTACCCTCTACTACCACCTCTTTTCTCTCCCCTCCCCTCTCTCTCCCTCCCTCTCTCCCTCCCTCCCTTGGTCTCTCTCTCTCCCCCATCTCCTCTCCTCTTCTCATTTCTACTTTCCTCTCTCCTGTTTCTTCTTTACCCTCTTTTTTTCTCTCCCACTTCTCTCCCCCTTTTCCACTATCTCTTTCTCTCTTTCTCTCCATCTCTCCTGGCTCTATTTCACAAGAGAACCCTGACTAATACAGGGTCCAACCTGTATAATCCAGGATGATCTCATCTCAAACTGCTTAATTTAGCTACATCTACAAAAATCCTTTATCCAATAAGGCAACATTCACAAGTTCCAGGGATTTGACGTGAATATCTTTTGGAGTAAGGGAGCATTTTCTGACTACCACAACCACCCGGTAAATGAGGGATTCTTGATTCTGTCTTAGACACAATGCAGATCATTACCAGGTATCATGAATTATTGCAAAATTTTCAATACAATTATCAACAAAATACTAAATTTATTAACATCAGAGATTGAATATGGATGCCCAAGGGAATTTATGAGAGAAGAGTATCTTAAAGTATAATTTAAAAATATAGATAATTGTAGCATTAAAATCTGTGCATACAACTTTATTTGTTAATGAAATCTAGAATCTGAGCCATGCCTAAAAAATGAAATGAAATGAAAGTAATTTACAAGGAAATCTATCTTTATGCAAACCAGAAACTTAGCTTCTTAAGCTTTAGGCCTTGAGGTTAGTACGTATTATATTTGCTTTATTAATTTGCATATTTGTGAGAGTTGATGAAGAGCTTTTTCCAGTGAATAACTTATCCATTGGAAAGTTATACATTACAATTTATAAGTTATCGAAATTCTTTATTAAAATATATAATGACTATATTTTAAGGTATCTATTGTTTCCCCTCTGCCTGTCCAACTATTTTTTAATCATGTTGAGAAAATACAATTTATTTTCAGGTAGAATTCATAACCCAAATGAAAAACAGATTTCTATTTAAAAACGATTTTGCATTCAGTGAATAAAAGTTAGTTCCTGTATTTTGTTGAGTGTGATTTATTTTAACATTCTTTTCTTCCTTGTTTTTCAAAATCTCTTAAGATTCGGCAATAGAATTTGATCTTCTATAATTAAAGACTGTTTTATTCTCATCTTTTTTAAAGTGGCACACATTTTAAATATTTTCTTATTATTTGCAAATAATTTGAGGAATAATTTTGCAAATATGTTTCTTGGCCTACATCTTATCAGATATTTGGTTTGTGGGGAGAGGGTGAAGGGAAGACTGGGAAATAACAAAAAGAATGGACCATCAGCATAAAGAACATGTTGTGTACTTTTTAATGGTAGGCTTTAGAGTCAATGTTTCATTTCTACTTCTGCATCGTCATTAGGCCCATAAAATTGGACCTTATGAAAATTGATAGTTTCAGAAGCATAACTTCCAGTACACTAAAATGTTCTTCATCTGATTTTGTATTGTGACATCTCAGACATAAATTCATGGAGTCATTTTGTATCTCCCATCTCACTTTTTTCTCTGTTTCCATCTTCTTTCCTCTTGAAGATCTCTCATTGATGTGCTTTTTACTAAGTGTGTCTTCAGAAGAGGACCTTCAACCTTTTGAAAAATTAGTATTTTTGCCTCTCAGAGGTTGCATGATGTCTTAGTCTGTGTGTGCTCACTGGGTAATTTACGAGCAATATAAATTTAGTTGTCATACCTATGAGGGCTGTGAAGTCCACAATCAAGGTACCAGCATTTGGTATCTGGTGAGGGCCTTTTTTCTGTGTCCTCCCTTGACAGAAGATGGAAGAGCAAGAGAGCAAACTACCCCAAGCCTGTATGAAACTCCCTTATCTGAATCTTAAACCCATTCACAAGAGAGGCTCCTAAATGGCCTGATCACTTTTTAAGGGCCCACTTCTTAATACCAACATTTTGACACCACCCAAATTTTGGAGGGTACATTCAAACCACAGCATGTTATGCAGGGAAGTACCGGTAAGAAGGGTTTCTGGCAGTAAAATTCCTTGACATGACTACAGGAGAAGCCACTCATCTTGACCAAGATCACCTCCTATTCAAACATTAGTGAAGAAGTCTCTGGAGGCTTGCCAGATATACTAATGAAGATTTAGAAAATAACCAGCTTGACATTTGAGCTGGAGACCAGTTTTTATTTAAAAATATTTTGAACATTAGCTCATAAAGTGATAGATGTACCTATTTGATAATAATCTTAATAATCACTTGTAGGTACACACTCTGTGTCAGAAACAGGCCCATGTGATTTATATGTATTCTCTCCTGTTCCTGTGAAGGCCTGTCACATATGTGCAAGGCCCATGTTACAAGGAGACATTGAGGTTGACAGTATGTAAGGCATTTTTATGCAACTATATTGTGGGTAATGCAGGCATGGAGATAAGGTCTATTTAATGCTTCAGTTCATCATTGATCATCTCTTTAGTATTTGGCTAAAGAAGGTAGTTTTGAAATGATTTCTACTTGCACTAGAGAAGTTTCACAACGAAACCTATTTTTGTGGCATATGTTAAGAATTTAGAAAGCAGTTCAAATAACTTTGCTTAATTTGGGAAACAGATGAAAGTCTTGTCTGCTATTCATTGACTTCATGTTTTGCATAATGAATCTATGATGTTTAAATCTGCATATGTCTGAATCTTCATCCAGAGGCAAGTCTAAGAGAGCTCTCAAGGGCCTGGGCTACTCCCAGAATTCTTCCAAGTAAATTGCTTGTCTAAAATGTTAAGTCCAAACAAAGTCATTTACCATGACAGTATTCTCTTTTCCGTTCTTTCGGTGCAAGCTTTGGGTTAAGTTTAAGGAGGTGCCTCTCTGAGTCGCTGCCCAAGGGGAACAAATTTTTATTGTGAATAGTTACAGATCAGTTAAAGTTTGACTTTGCATATGTCAATTTGCAAGAGCAAGGTTTTTTCCTTCTTCTCTTCACCCTGTTTGCAATGATTTCTTGCATATTCTATAAATAGAACTTGCTTTTTGTAACTCATTCATCTGGAAGAAGTCCATTCTTTTGTTATTACTGAATCAACAGATGCAAATATTTCCAAACGATTATAGTTAAAAAATCTGTTATCATTTTTGTGATGGTTGTTTGGATTTTCTCCTTATAATCTGAATTTAGTGTTCATTATTCTAAAGAAATAAGTTCACTCTGAAGCAAGAACACTTCCTAGCTAATACAAAACTTTGGCTTTTACAACCAGCTTGTGAAAGTTCTCTTAGTAAAGTTTGAATATTCATTGAAGAGTTAATAGTAAATTAAAACAAATAAGCAATAAGAAATAGTCTAGCATACCTTCATCTCTTCCTTAAAATATTCTGATTATGGAGATTTTAAGGTACTTCATATAAAATAAAGTTGCTTGCTGGAGGTCACGTGCAGTCTACCAAGGTCACTCCTTTCTGTGACTATTTCTATTCCCTGGGGCAGCTGCTGCTTCTTAGTTGCATCTGAGAAATTGGTGGAGATCTATCAAAGACTGCCTCATAAGATACTTACTGATTCATAACTCAAGCTGCTTAAATGTAAAGTATCCATGATACTGTTATCAGACAGCAGGGTGCCTCTTCTGGTCCTTGGTGTCATTAATAAAAGCACTTAAAAACGGATCCAAAAAAACTTCAAGGAAAGTTTATTTAGAGTCAGAAAAGAAGAGAATGCCCCTAGGTGCTAGAGCAAGCAGTGGTGGATATATAAGCTGGCATGGGGAGAAGGGGAGATAGAAAGATAAGAGGAAAGAAAAAGTTATGATTTCTGAGATAGAAATCAAAAAGTAGGCAGCTCCAGCAGTGAAGATCCATGGAAGAGCTGTATCTACACTTCTGAGTTAGAGCTCAGAAAATATACAGGTGGAGCAATGAGGCAGTAGGAGGCTACAAATATCTGTATAGAACAGTGGACAGCCATGGACATCTACAGAGTTCCTTGGGTATTGGGTGACATCTGAGTGCTGCAGACGCTGCAAACATCTCTGGGCATTGAGGACTCTGTAGACTTTGCTAAGAACTGTGAGCAACTGGTCACTGCTTACATCTGCAGACAACTGAGGATGACTACTGTGGGCATTAGAGAGAGCTGTGGACATTGCTCTGGACTTTTCTTGAGAGCTATGCACATTGCTCTGGACTTTTCTTGAGAACTGCAGACAACTGCAGACTCTGGACACTGCCCTGGGGCACTAAGGGGACAGATATTCCACCTCTCTTTTAGGTCTTGTCTTTAAGTGTGTCATATTTCTCTCAACCTTTGATGTAGGTTGGCCTTCCTAAACTGGAAAACAGGTTTTCCAACTCATCACAGCAGGGGTCCTGCCTAGATAGGGAATCCCCTTTTCCTAGCCAAGACATGGAGGAACCAGTGGTCTACTTGTTGTCTTCATATGTAAAGTGAGTTACAGGTTACACACCAGGCCACTTATAAAGGTGTCACTGACTATAGATTAGGTCATTTGTAAAAGGATATTATCTACTAGCAGTCCTGCTATTTGCAAAGTACTGACTACTAGATCAAGTACTGACCACTTGTCTCAAGTACTGACCACTTTGTCTCAGAGGAAGCACACATTGATATTGATGTCTCAAAAGATGCCTGGGAAGCAGAGGGCCCCTTTATTCCCTTTCTTTCTAACATGTCTCCTCTATCAATATCACTACTGTTTCACTTGTATAAAAGGGCAGGAGAAAGATGTGTTTGTAGTGTGACAATGGATCCTGTTTGTCAGTACCCTCCAAATTTGTTGTCTAACATCATTTTTTAATCAGTCATTCATCATCTTACTCAGTTTGGTGAGATTCCAGCTTACTAAACTCAAATGTCTGCTTCAAATGGTCTCTTTCCTTGTCATGTTGGCTCAGAGCCCACAATTTTCCTAATCCTAAACATTCTCCTTGTTCGTGCTGTTTCATATTATGTTAAAATCTCCTTAACATGCTTTCAGTTATACTGCATTAACTCATTGTTCCCAAACATGATTGACTCTTACCATGGAAAATAACCTGAAATTTGAACACAGATGTCCTTAGACCACACCTACACAAAAAGCCAAGAATCCCATTGCTTATTGCTCAATGCTCTCATTTCTCTGTGCTTCTCAATCCAGTCTTTTCTACTGCTTTTCTCACAGGTTTTTTGGTTTTTGCTAGTCAGAAATTTCCTTTTAAATATTCCAACTCATATTTCTTTCTCTTTAATCATATTTTAGAAGCCTGCAGCTGTAGCCCTGTGGCATCCAATCCCGTCAGAGCTCCGAAGATAAGCAGGGTCAGGCCTGGTTAGTACCTGGATGGGCGACCGCCTGGGAATACCAGAAGCTGTAGGCTTGGGAGAAGGACCTGGCAACCCCCTCCCAAAAATCAATCTGCCATTGAAAACCCTATGAACAGCAGAGAAGCATTGACAATTGTGTTTCTGCAGTTGTACAGAGGGTCGCTATGAGTCGGATACCGACTCGATGGCACCTAACAACAACAACAACATAGTGGATTAAGGGACACGGTGTCTGCAACAATGGGCTCAGACATAAATAAGATCGTGTGCCTGGCTAAGAATTGGGAAGTGTTTCTGTCTGCTGTACATAGGATCATTATGAGTTGAACTCTATTTGTTGGCATCTAACAACCACCACCACCAAACATTAGCCTGTAGCCGTACCACTGTGGTGTCTGATCCCATCAGATCTGGGAAGCTAAGCAGGGTTGGGCCTGGTTAGTACTTGGATGGGAGACCTCCTGGGAACACCAGGTGCTGTAGGCTTGGGAGAAGGACTCAGCAATCCACTTTCAAAAAAACAATCCACCATTGAAAACCCTATGAATAGCAGAGATGCACTAACAATACTCTTTTGCTTGTTGTGTATGTAGGGTCGCTATGAGTTGGGTACCAACTCAGTGGCACCTAACAATAACAACCACGACCAAACACTACTATTCCTGTTGATTTTGCATGAAACTATGCTGGGTATTTTTCCAAAACACTCTGGATATTACTTTTTGCTATTCCCCAAATTATAAAGCATGATAGAACCAGAGAAGCTACTTAGTCAACCTCCTTCCTTTAGAATACGAGGAGACTGGGGAGGATAAAAGTTAAGGAACTTGTGGAGAGGCCCATAGTTAATTGTAACAGAAATGAAATTTGAACTTAGGATGCTTCACTATAAATTCAGAGTTATTTCTATATTGTTCCATTCTTCAAACAAAATGAAATTAGGATATTCCATATAGGAAGACTTGACTACCCCAAAACAATGTGAGGAAAAAACTAAAGCATAGCATCTTTAAGAACAGTAGGAATTTCAACTAATCTTGGAGTTAGCAAAGCTAACTTACTCCTCTCTCTCTCTTGCTTTTTTTTAACAGATGAGCAAAAATCTTTTTTTTCTAATTTTTATTAGTAATTGTTTAGTGTACTACCTAATGTCTTTCATTGTGATATTTTCACACAGGCATGTCATCGTACATGGCTCATGTTCACCCCTCATTGCCTTCTCATGACACCCTTCCCTCCCTGGTAATCCCTTCTCCCCACCAGTGGTATTCCTTCCACTTGCTTGTCATGTATTATATATATGCATATGTATATATGTATATGTATGTATATATGTACATAAATATTTACACATATATACATATATGTATATATAATTGATATCCAGATTCTGCCTTTGAGAGAAAAATGTGATATTTCTCTTATTTCTCCCCATTACCCTTCCTTATTGCCCTTTCCTGCCTCTCTTTAATCCCTTTTCTCCCCCAACAAAGTCCCCTTTCTACTTTTATGATATATATATTAAAGTATTGACTATATATATTGAAATCTAGCATTCACATATGAGAGAAAACATGCAAAATTTGTCTTTCTGTGTCTGGCTTATTTTACTTAAGGTGATGATCTCTACTTCCATCCATTTTCCCAGAAATGACATAATTTCATTCTTCTTTATGACTGAGTAAAATTGCATTTTCTTTCTGCATTCATCTGTTGATGGATGCCTGGGTTGATTCTGTATCTTGGCTATTGTGAACATAGCACCACAGTAAACATGGATAAGCCGGTATCTTTGTGGTATGTTGATTTATATTCCTTCAGATCTATACTCAGGAGTAGTATAGCTGGGTCTTATAATAATTCTATTTTTAGTTTTTTGAGGAATCTCCTTACCTACTTACATTCGCTCTAGCAGTATATAAGAGTTTCTCCCTGCATCCTCACGAGCATTTATTGTTTTGTTGATGCTAACCATTCTGACTGGGGTGAGATGGCATCTCAATGAACTTTTAATTTGCATTTCCCTGATGGCTAAGAATGTTGAACATGATTTTATATGATCATTGGCCATTTGTGTTTCCTCTTTTGAGAACTCTCTGTTCAATTTATTTGCCCATTTTTTTATTGGATAATTTGCTATTTTAGTGTTTAGTGTTTAGAGTTTTTCTGTATTCTTGATATTAATCCCTTATCTATAATCTACAGCTGGTAAAGATTTTCACACATTCTGTAGGCCGTCTCTCCACTCTGTTAATTATTTTCTTTTCTGTGCAGAAGCTTTTAAATTTCATGCAATCTCAATTGTCAGTTCTTGCTATTGTTTCCTGTGCTATTAGGGCTCTTTTCAGAAAGCACTTGCCTATTCCTGTATCTTGAAGTGTTTCCATATGTTTTCCTCCACTTTCAGAATTTCAAGTCTTACAATAAGTTCTTTGATCCATTTTAAAGTGATTTTGGTACAAGTTGAGAGAGAGGGACCTAGTTTCAGTCTTCTACATGAACATATTCAGTTTTCCCAGGACTATTTGTTGAAGACATTGCCTTCTCTCCAACATGTTTTTGCCACATTTGTCAAACATCAGGTGGCTTGTAGCTTCATGGATTTATTTCTAGATCTTCTATTCCATTAGTCTATACATGTTTTTGTGTCCAGCCGTGCTGTTTTTCTTACTATGGCTCTGTAGTATAATTTGAAATCAGATATTGTGCTATCTCCTGCATTGCTTTTTTTTTTTTTTTTGCGAAGGATTGCTTTGATAATTCTGGGTCTTTTTTGCTTCCATGTGAATTTTAGGATTGTTTTTCCTATTTCTGTGAAGAATATCATTGGGTTTTTGATAGAGATAGCATTGATCTATAGATTGCTTTTGGTAATGTGACCGTTTCTACAATATTAATTCTTCTCATCCAAGAACCTGGAAAATCTTTCCTTCTCCTAGTCTTCTTCATTTTCTTTTTTCAATGTCTTAAGATTTTCACTGTAGAGATCTTTTTCCTCCTTGGTTAGGTTTATTCCTAGGTACCTGATTCTTTTTGAAGCTATCATAAATGAAATTATTTCCTAATTTCTTTCTCAACCTGGTCATTATTGGTATATAGAAAAGCTACTGATTTGTATCCTCCTACTTTGCTGAAAGCTTGCAGCCACACCACTGTGGCTTCAGAGCCCATCAGATCTTGGAAGCTAAGCAGGATTGGACCTGGTTAGTACTTGAATGGGAGACCACCTAGGCACGCCATATACTGTAGGCTTGGGAGGAGGACCTGGAAACCCATTCCCCAAAAGCAGTCCGCCCTTGAAAACTCTATGAATATCAGAGAAGCACTGACAGTACTGTTTCGTCTCTTGTACATAGGGTCACTATGAGTCAGACACCAACTTGACAGCACCTAACAACAACTTTGCTGAAAGTGTTTATCAGCTCTCAGAGCTGCTCTGCCTTCTCTGAGACCTTGGTTTCAATCCCCAGCACCACAAACATGTGAGAAGGACATGGTAATTTATTCCCAAAGCAATCCCTAAACAATCAGTGATTGAGAAGTCTGTGAGGGTAGCTATGAGTCGAAGCAGACTCTATGGGACCTCATGACAAACAACAACAAGAGTTTTCTGGTGGAGTCTTTGTAGTCTTAAGTATAGGATTACATCATCTGCAAATAGGAATAATTTAAGTTCTTCTTTTCATATTTGGATCTCTTTTATTTTTTTCTCTTGCTTTATTGCTTTGGCTAAGAGTTTAATCACTATATTGAATAGTTCAATCACTATATTGAAAGAATGAACATCCTTGTCTCATTCTTGATTTTAGAGGAAATGCTTTCAGTTTTTCCATGTTTAGTATGATGTTGGCTCTACTTTTTTTATATATTGTCTTTATTATGGTGAGGTATGTTGCTTCTATTTGTAGTGCTTTCATCACAAAAGGATGTTGAACTTTTTCAAAGAGCTTTTTTTTGTATTTTTTGAGATCATCATTTTATTTCTGCCTCTTTGCTTATTTATGTACTACATTACATTAATTGATTTGTGTTAGTTAAATCATCTTTGTATGCCTGGAATGAAACCAACTTGATCATAGTGAATCATTTTTTTAATGTGTTGCTGAAGTTGGTTTGCAAGGGTTTTACTGATAAATTTTGCATCTGTGTTTACCAGGGAAACTGATTTGTTGTTGTTGTTGCTGCTGCTGCTGCTACTGCTCTTCTCCTCCTCCTCCTCCTTCTTTTCTTCTTCTTTTCTCTTTTGTTATGTCCTTATCTGGTTTGGGTATCAGGATAATAACTAGCTCACAGAATGAGTTTAGCAGTGTTTCTTCCATTTCTAACTTATATTTTAAGGAGTATCAGTGTTAATTCTTCTTTAAAGGTCTTGTAAACTTGGCAGTGCTTCCATCTGGTTTTGGACTTTTCTTTGTTGGGAGACTCTTTACTACTGTTTCAATCTCATTGCTTGTAATGTGTCTGTATAAGGTATTTATATCCTCTACCATGACCATCCAGTGGTGCTGATCGATGGATGAAAAAATTTCTTGCACACAAGGTGAGAGTGTAACAATAGACTGAGGGATTTAGGGGCCCTGGGAGTCACTGACCCTGCACTGAGATGTCTCCTCATATTTATGGAGAAGGTATCACTACACCAAAGTGTTTCTTAAGAACAAAGCAAGGGCAGAGGTTAACTTTTCCTTTGAGAGTGCATGTGGGGGTGCATGACTGAGGATAATCTTTAACCATAAGGTAGAGCACCTGAGCATGGACACCTGGCCATGAAAGGTCTCACAGGAGACGGGATGAAAGTATGTGTGTAGCTTCTGTTATAATGGCCAGGGGGAATAACAGGATGCAATCATGCAGGCAAAAGGACAGTAAAGGCAGGATGTTTTCATACATGCACAGAAGTTAGAGCTTTCTCATAACCTCTTCTCCTTAGAGTTTCTCAAACCATTCTGCCATGTCTCCTGCTACAATACTCTTGATTTAATTTTGGTAGGCCATGTGTGTCTAGGAGTTTGTACATTTCATCCAGGTTTTTCCAGTGTTTTAGAATATAAGTTTTCAAAGTATTCCATAATGATTCTCTGTTGATATCTGTTGCAGTGTTCCCCTTTTCATCTTTAATTCTATTAATTTGAGTCTTCCCTCTGTTCGTTCATTTGGCTAAAAATTTGTTGATCTTTTTTATTTTTTCAACAAATCAACTCATCTCTGTTTTTTATTATTTGCATTTCACTTGCATAGAACTTTGTCATTATGTGATTTTTATTATGCAATCTAATATTTCCGTGAAGAAAATAGGGACTCATCTTCTTTGAGTATCCAGACTTGCCCTTACTCTCGGAAAAGGCTTAAAATGCAATTCTTACCCATGAGCACAGGAGTGAGCTTCAGGGCCCCAGCACTTCTCAGCACCCTTAGGACCCGAGGTCAGTAATAGGGTTATGGTGGCTACTTTAGCCAGGAAATTATATTATCCCACACCAGATCTGCTCTCAGAACGGATTACTAGACTCCTTTTCAGTTATCTCTTAATATAAAAAATTTGTCTCATAGTAGTGCTTTAGAATTTTATGTATTAGCACCCTAGACTTCCTGCCTGCATTTCACTTTTTTCAAATATATTTTTACAACATAAATTGTGGTGACTTTAGGTGGAAAATGGTTTTCTACTAAAGTTTTCACATCTTAGTTTGCTAACACTGACACGCACAACTTTCCAGTAACATTGAAGTGCCCCTTTTCTTGAAGTTTTCTCTAATTCCACTAGATAAATAATTCTTTTCCTTTTAGTTATTGCAACACTATTGTTAGTGCTTCTCTTCCTATTCATAGGGTTTTCAATGACTGATTGTTTTTCTTTGGGGGGGGTTGGTATTAGGTTAACAGGTCCTTCTCCCAAGCCTACAGCACTTGGTGTTTCCAGGCAGTCTCCCATTCAACTACTAATCAGGGCTGACCCTGCTTAGCTTTGGATATCTGATGGGATTGGAAGCCCCAGTGGTGTGGCCACAGACTTGAATGAATGTATCATTTGAAAAATTGTCATGTCCTTCACAAACTTAGAATGTTCTGTCCACAGTGGGCACTGAAATATTTTTTAATTTAATGGCTCTGAGATCATTTAATTTTGTTTTTCCTCCCAGATTTTCAAATAGCTATATAATAAAAACATGAGTCTAAAGTGTTTATATTAATTATATGATTTTTAATGGTATATATTTTCATTTAGAAGAGTTAAAGGTGTTTATAATTTATGAGTAGGAAAGATGAGAAGGAAACTGATATCTTTGAGTAAATATATGGAATAATTATTACTCTAAGGTGTAAAATTTAAAATGATTTATGTCCTATAGATTTGACCTGCTCCTTAACCATGTTATCTTCCATGTGAAATTCTGTGGCATTATTGTTGTTGTTAGGTGCCTTTGAATTGGCTCCAACTCCTAGCGACCCTATGTACAATAGAATGAAACACTCCCTGACACTGTGCCATGTCCTGCCCTATTTCAGGGCTTCTCTGCTATTCATAGGGTTTTCATTGGCTGATTGTTTAGAGAGTTGGCTGCCAGATCCTTCTCCTGCTTTTATGGTGCTGTGGATCAAACCCAGGGCTTCAAAGTGCACAGAGCACTATAGCATCTGAGCTAATTAGTAATTCCAAATGTATTACTTCAAAGTGTCACTGTGTGTGATCATAAATTCAATAGGGCATATTCTGGTGTGACATCTCATGACTGAGTGATAGAAACTCATTTTGATACTTTTGCCACATTCATTGTCATTTGGAAACGGAAGCACTTTACAGGGAATTGTGAAGGACAAGGCACTGATATGTGGCTACAAACCCAAGACTTTACAGAGGAGCTTTTGTTTGTGGACTTACCAGGGGTGGTCCATGGTATGTCAGTTGATGTCCACATTAAGTCAATACATCGACAAGGAGTCTTTTCTTGGAATAAATTAATTGAGGCTAATGCCAAAATGCCAGCATATTAATTAAAAGTAACACACACAGTGTCATTTCCAATGTATATTCATCAATAATAAATATACTATTCCATTCTGCAAATAAAGTGGAATTAAGCTATTCAATATAGTAGGACTTGACTACTCTAAGAGAATGCAAGGAGAAACTGAAGTATAGAAACCTTGGGAATTCTGGGAACTTTACCCAGTCTTTAGGTTAGTAAAACTTACTTACACTTATTTCATTATTACTATTATTATCATTATAATTGTTATTAACATTATTATTTGCATTTAACTTGCATAGAATCTTGACATTAAGTACATTCCTTGACATTAGAACATTCTTTGATTGTAAGCAAATGTCTGGGTTGCTAAGTTATGAAAACAATGATGACTTATTGAAATAATGAATAAAAAGAATACATATTTGCAACAAGTCTATTTGTATCAGAATGGAATGTTGTTGTTAGGTACTGTTGAGTCTTGTCCAACTCATAAGGACTCTGTATACAACAGAATGAAGCACTCCTCAACACTGTGCCATGCCCAGTACTGTATCAGTTCTTCTCTGGTATTCATAAGGTTTTCAGTGGCTGATTGTTTGTGGAGTGGGCTTTCAGGTCCTTCTCCCATTTTTTTCTGGGTTGGAGATTGGACCCAGGGCCCCAGCACATGTAGAGCAAGCACTCTACCAACTGAGCTAAACCCCAGCTGCATCAGAATGGAAAGCTTCATGGAAATCCAAACTATATATTCAATAGTTTCATGGAGCCCATGGAATATAAAGATGGAAAGTTGTGTGATTGAAATATTTAGTACTATCAAGATTAGCCTGTGAAACCCGTTGAATCCAGCTATATTTTAGGGCTGTATCTGCCAGTTAGAGAGATCCTTACAGTGGTATGACAGGGCGTTCTTTTCCTGAAACATTTTTCATAGCTAGTTATATCTTGTTTGGTGCTTCTGGCTTTACTTTTTATCCCCACTACATAAGTAGATCATCTACACATTGTTATCTTTTCTTTAAGTAATTCATTGGGTCCCCTTATAATAGTATAGATAATATCTGAACTGAGAGTGTAAGTTATATACCATCTGGGAGAGTTCATTCCAGGCAAAAGAAAAAGTCATCGTATATGACTTATCCCTGGCTTATTCTCAAAATAATAATAATTATTATTCTCAAAAAGTAAGTATATCTCACAAAAAGGGTACAAGGATAGTAGTAGACAATATGTTGAAAATAGGGCAAAGGAGGAAGCAGGGATATCCATCTATTCACCCATGAAGAAGACGATGATGGCATGGATGAGGTTGGCAGCACTGTAAGAGGTAAGAAGTAGTTGGATAGTAGATTTTTTTGTGTGTGTGGTGCTTGGGGATGGACCCAGGGCCTTGCACTTGCATGCTCTGCAAGTGCAGGACCACTGAGCTGCACCCCCAGCCTGTTTAAGCCAGGGTCTGGCTAAGTTATGCAGACTGCCTCTGGTCTCAAACTTGCGATCCTCCTGACTCCACCTCCCGAGTCCCTGGGATTACAGGCATGTGCCACCATGCCCAGCAATAGTGGATGTGTCTTATAGAAAGTCAGCAGTATTTGCTGGTAGATTAGATGTGAGCTGTGGAAGAAAAATAGGAGTCAAAGACAAGTCCAAAAACTTTAGCCTGATTAACAGGAAAGACAGGGTTGCCACTTAGTTGAAAATGTTGATGTTGAAAGCTGTTTTATCTCTCATTTTATTCACCTGTCCTGATAGAGAATAAGTGGAAAGCTGGATATATTCACAGATAATGTATTTTAAAAGGTGAGTAAATGAAAAGACAGTGGAAGTAGTTGAGAGTATATTCAAAAGAAAGACTTTAATGATAGGCCCTTGACTTTAAGCTATGTAAGGAGAGAAATGAGGCATTAGTACAATAATGATGAGGTCAATTGATTGTTGATTCTACCCCTGCTGAATCCTTTTGGTGGTATTAAAGTTCATTGGAGCGATAGAAGGGGTTCTTACAGAATGGGGTAATAGAAATTGAGATTGTGGAAGGGATATACTTGTTTGTAATAAGATAAAGAGAGTGACTTAAAATGAAGAGCTGTGATAAAGTGATCATGAAAGAGGAGGAGGTTAAGGATTTGAAAGCCCATGGTATTGAGAGAATGGTTTCGTGATGTTGAAGTTACGAAGAATTAGGACAGCATTGAAAATACTTGGAGGACCCAGGAGCTAAAATTTTCAAGAATTGAGCAAAAGTGTTTCAGAGTTTCCATATTTGACAGTGACAAGAAGGGATGTTAGATATAATCTGAGGACAAAAATATTCAAAACAGAATATTTTTGTGCAGGAGGGAAGAAGAATAGCTGGAAGTAGCAGTAAAGATAGTCACGCAACTCTACACTTTGTGATAGTAGGCTTTACAGGGAGAAAGTAGCCCTCCTGCAGAGTGGTCCAGGAAAAGCAGTAGCCTAGGAAGAAGCAGGATAAACTAGGAAGATAAAAGGAATGTTCAGCATAGAGGTGAAGAATTTAAGTGGTAATGGATATTTGAATATCTGCGTTTTCAAAACTTAATTGTGATATCAAAGATATTGACAACATTTTATTCATTTGGGGGTTTCACACATCTATCATAGTAAAGCAAATCATTTAATGTTGTATAGGTCCCTAAAAATAATCTAGACCTTTATAGAAAATAAATTTCAGTTGTAGTTTAGTTCTGTGAAAATTTACTCTTTGTCAATCCATAAATAACTGTTCCTATAAATAACTGGGTACTTGATACATAAATGTACAAACAAGTATAAATATACATTATGTATAACTACCTAATATTTAAGTTGCCAGCACTTCTCACTCACTTTTCAACATGGCCTATTTTAATATTGAAGTTAACTTCATTTGTAATTTTTTATTGGCCTTCCAGCCAACAGCTGTAATTGTGATACACAGAGCACCACTGGTTCCTGTTAATGAGCCCTGTAATTGCAAGTGAAAGAATTGAATACACTTGAGTTTCCCATGAAAATTAAAAAATAAGATGGAAAATCCACTAATTGCCTCTTTCACTTTCAGAATACTTCATAATTACTGAAGTGTCACTCTGCTGTTTGAATTGATGCCTGTGCCTGTTCAGCATGGTACAGTGCTCACAAGATGGGCTGTCTTCCATTGTGCCAATTTCCTTTTTATTAGTAGTCACCAGGAAAATGCCATAAGAGAAACACACTCTGCTAAAGAAAAAATATGTTAAAAAAAATCCCTACACATTTTTTTTACTATTGATATCTTCGTGAGTAATTCACTTAACATCCCTGAGTTACACAGCAGAGCAAGCCAATGCCAAAGCACAAAAGTCTGGATAAAAATATGGAACCAGTTCACAGGAAGTAAGAACCATACCATATTTCCTTATGAAGAATAGCTTTGAATAGTATGGTTCTATACAGATATTGTGCAAAAGCTTTCATCAGTCATGGTGTTACATGAGGCTTGCAGTCAATTTGTTTATCATCTGCCACTCAGGTTCTTGCTCAAAGAGCTGACCTTTCGCTCTTATCCTTTTACATGGGTAATTTAATAACCACTATAAAGCAGATTTGCTGAAGAAAGGGACTTAGTTTGTTGATTTTGGCATCCACAGAATATAGTGCCAGAACTGAATATTTGTTTTCTTTAATAAATGAACAAATAGGTGAAGTACCTAAAACATGTACATATTTCATTCTATATGTAAGCATCTTCTCATAGAAAATCTATATTCTCTATTAAGCTATATAGGATTCAATTAATCTTTATGTCAAAATAACTGGGGTTGAAAATATAAGTATTAGTTAGCTCATTGGATGGAGAATGTTATTGAAAAGGCAGAAAAGTCCAGGTCTCAGTTGCCATAATGCAACTTTACATGAATTTTGCTGTGCTAAAATCAAGTAAAAAAAAAAAAACTTTCTAAGTACACATGTGTAATTAACTATAGAATTTATAATGCAATATTGTAATACTGAAATGGTTAAATGTAATTAATTTTATTCAAAGTTCAAAAGAGTAAATGACTTTTACAGCCAGTAGTCAATTATTTGGCTAAAAGCCCTACTCCTTGACATATTTATTACAGTTACACGAAAATAAATTCAACTTTCACTACTTTGGGAAAATATGCAGGTATTCAATATTGTTAAAGTGTTAATGAAAGTAAGATTAATCTCAATAGCATTAAAGCTGTTTTGAGCAGCCAGAATAAAACTGGTGAGAAATAAACACAGTAACATATGAAATTAAACTTGTTGTAGTGGTGCCTCAGAAAGATTAGAAGTCATTTTTCTTTTATTCCTTTTTGTTTTTAGGGGAAAAGGTTTGGAGAGTCATTGATAAAGCTATAAATGGTGTTGTGTTCATTTCTGTACGTCTATGCCATTTGAATGACAGATGATGGATAGGTAGAGGATATGGAACATATTCCTAAAAATATGGCAACAGGGTAGAATAAAACTGTTACAGGGAAATGAGAAGATGAGTTTGTTATAATCAAACTAGCTCTCTTAATGTCTGTTAGGTGCCGTCAAGTCGAATCTGACTCATAGTGACCTTATGAACAACAGAAAAAACACTACCCAACACTGTACCATGTATATGATCTTTTTATATTTGATCCCATTGTTGCAGTTACTATGTTTCTTCTTGTTTTGAGTCATGCCACACCAGCAAAAGGAACTTTACTCCATTTCCATCATTAAAGTCAACTCTGTTTTAAGGAGCAACTCTTTCCCACTTGTTTCATGAATGTCTTCTACTTAGATGGCTTATCTTCCAGCATTGTACTTGACAGTGCTTCTCTGCTATTCATAGGATTTTCAATGGCCAATTGTTTCAGGAGTGGACTACCAGGTCCTTTTCCCTAGTCTGTCTTGGTCTAGAAGCTCAGCTGAAACCTGTCCACTATGAATGACCCTGCTGGTATCTGAGAGACAGGTGGCATAGCTTTCAGCATTACAGCAACACACAAGCCCTCACAGCATGACAAGCTCACAGACATGTGGAGGATCTTAATATCCAGGAAGTGTTAAAAATACAATTTCAATATAATATGGAATTTGTACATAATTTTCACACTATTTGTAAAACATCCAAATATATACAAGAAAATATTTGTAATATTCATATTGTTTTAAAAACAAGAAAACTTTGTCTAGGAATGCTGTTAGGAGAAGAAATAACTTATTAAAGGTTATAAGACTCTTCCTTTCTTCAGTTTTTTTCATTATGTTCATATTGCCATAATGTTCAGTACTGCCACGCAAATAAATAATTACTATATTTAGAATTCAATATCCATTGAATGCAACTGAAGACCTTTCTTTTACACCAAATAAAGAGAGGAGTTCAGTTTCTGAGAATGACCAGTTGGAGTTAATAATCAAATACATGGTAATAATCAAGATTTTTGACTAAGTAGCCACACAACTTCATACAAATTACCTTTGAGCATCAGTTTCATCACTTGTGAATGAATTAAGAATTCCTTTTTTATAGGAACATTGTCAGGATTAAATGGAATAAAGGGCTTTGAGACCTGAGAGTCTTCTACATGTTCAGGATGTTATACTATTAGTTTTCAAAACACTGTTAGTTTTCTTTTCCAAGAATGGGGAAGGGATATTGTAGTTCACCTACCTTAAATGTGCATAAAATATCTCAGGCATGATATATCCAACTCATTATTCTCTCCTTTTAGAGGAAAAAAATTAAACACCTTGTTTTTTAAAATCTTGAAGCAAAATCATTTTTAAAAAGAAATCTTGCTTTTTAGAACATTCTGGAGCTCAGAATATTTTAAAACTAATTTAAATGTAGTGATAATACAATAAAGCAATATAAAATTCAAAGGTGTTGAATGTATTCATATATATATTAGTTACTTCAGTTCATACACTTGCATTCATTCTACCAAAAATATTCTGGCTTGAACATACTCAATGCTCAATTTTCTTTAAATGTATGGGCAGATTTGTTTCCATTTCCCAGTCATTCAAACTTTTATTTTTCAAGTGACGGTTATTCAGATAAGACATCATGTAGGCACTACGAATAATACAAAGTAAGAATATTTATAAATCTTGACTTCAAAATGCTTAGCATCTACTATGGTAAAAGTAAATCAAATGAAGATCCATAATGAAATACAAAAAGTAAAGAAGGTAGGAATGTCTTCAGAGACATGAGTTAATAGTAGTTACTGTGGCTTTTCCTTAGCAGAAAGGGCCCTATTGGTGGCATGAAATAGAATCAGGCATGTGCCACCTGGGTTTTCATTATAGACCAGTATATTATTCATCATAACAAATTATGGATAACACTTCAGAAAATGGGAATACCAGAACACCTAATTGTGCTCATGAGAAATCTGTACATGAACCAGGAGGCAGTTGTTCAAATAGAACAAGGAAACACTGAGTGGTTTAAAGTTGAGAAAGGTGTGCGTCAGGGCTGTATACTTTCACCCTATCTCTTCAATTTGTACGCTGAGCAAATAATCCCAGAAGCTGGACTTTATGAGGAAGAATGTGGCATCAAGATTGGAGGAAGACTCATTAACAACCTGCGTTATGCAGATGACACAAGTCTGCTTGATGAAAGTGAAGAGGATTTAAAACATTTACTGATGAAGATCAAAGATCATAGCCTTCAATATGGGTTACGACTAAACATCAACAAAACAAAAATCCTTACGACTGGGTCAGCACGCAACTTCACATTAAATGGAGAAAAGATTGAGGTTGTCCAAGATTTTACTTTGCTTGGCTCTATAATCAACAC